>OZ019970.1:36352520-36615020 GCA_963970395.1 Ephialtes manifestator
TTACTGTTGAAGCCTCGAAGGCTGATTATTGTGTTATTTGTGACTCGCATTATGCATGCACTTAATTGTACTCGTGATCGAGTAAATAATAGTACGCGTAGATTATTAACAACGACTATAGTCACAATTAGACAATCATTTGTATTTGTTTGTACTGTATTTGCTTATTCGAAAAATTAACAGCACTCTAATCTATATCGTTTTGTTGAGACTGACGATTAGCAGGATTTCAATTAAAAAGGATATAATTATCTAACTGATGAAGTAAAATATTGGCTATTTTCGAGATGTTTTACAAAATATTTTTTTAAATATGGAATACATAAATTTTGGAAACACAATTTCGGGCTGTGGAGTTTTATGCATCCTGTATTTTTATTTCGTGAAAGAAAAATGCATTCGTGTGTAAGCATTTTGAAATTGTGCTATTTTTTACTTTTTTTTAAAATTCGGATATGAGTTCAACACTTGAATTTTTTTTTCAACGTCATTGAAGATACTGAGAACATTCAATTTTAATGATAATACATAATCGACAAATAGAGCCAAGAAGTTGAAAGAAATGAAAATTTTACCAATTTTTTTTTAAATCTTAATTTTTTTCGCTCGTGATATTAACTTTTCAATTTTTTCCGCAAACAAAATATTTTTTTAAAATTGTTTGAGAAACGAAAAAATGTTTCCAATTTAATTTTTCTCGATTTCGTAAAAAATTGATTTCCATTAAAATAAACCAATGAAAGTTTCATTGGTTTGTTCAGATATTTTTTATTTGGTTTCATAATCAAACCAAATCCGTCTCATAAAAATGACATCATACTATTTGTATCGTAAAACACTCCAGCATCTTCAAGTCCAAAAATCTCCAACAACTTTAATAAAAAAAAACGTCAACAATTTGCCAAGTTAAAAACCCATAATTAATGCCAACCATTATTTACGGTGCAACATAACTCTATTCACTCCTCTTATTTTTTCCCCTTATACCGTACTACATATAGCATAAAACATATATTACGATATTGTAAATTATTTGCAAGAAAACCGCGCGAAAAAGTTGAAAGAAATAAAAATTTTACCAAATTTTTTTTTAATCTTATTTTTTTCGCTCGTAATATTAATTTCTCAATTTCTTCCGCAAACAAATTATATATTTTTTTTAAACATTTGAAACGAGAAAATGTTTCCCATTTTATTTTGTCTCGATTTCCAAAAAAAAAAATGTATTTCCATTAAAACAACCCAATCAAACCAAATAAAATATATCTGACTCATAAAAATTACATCATACTTATCTTAAAACACTCCAGCATCTTCAAGTCCAAAAATCTCCAACAACTTTAATTTAAAAAAACGTCAACAATTTGCCAAATTAAAAACCCATAATTAATGCCAACCATTATTTACGGTGCAACATAACACTATACACCCCTCCTATTTTTTCCCCTTATACCGTGCTATATATAGCACAAAACATATATCACGATATTGTAAATTATTTGCAAGAAAACCGCGCGAAAAAGTTGAAAGAAATAAAAATTTTACCAAATTGTTTTTGAATCTTATTTTTTTTCGCTCGTAATATTAATTTCTCAATTTCTTCCGCAAACAAATTATATATTTTTGTAAATCATTTGAAACGAGAAAATGTTTCCAATTTTATTTTGTCTCGATTTCCAAAAAAAAAAATGATTTCCATTAAAACAAACTAATGACCCAAATAAAATATATCTGACTCATAAAAATGACATCATACTATTTGTATCTTAAAGCGCTCCAGCATCTTCAAGTCCAAAAATCTCCAACAATTTTAATAAAAAAAAAGTCATCAATTTGCCAAGTTAAAAACCCATAATTAATGCCAACCATGATTTACGGTGCAACATAACACTATTCACCCCTCCTATTTTTTTCCCTTATACCGTGCTATATATAGCACAAAACATATATCACGATATTGTAAATTATTTGCAGGAAAACCGCGCGGAGCAATACACACGAGCTAGAGATTCGAACGATATTTTCAACCCTCTCCGGCTGCCGGCAACATTAGGGGCGGGGGGTGGGGGGAGGAAAATACTATAGGGTCGAACACTAGCCGATAAATACGGACTTTGCGCGAGAACCGCAGCGTCGCGCTCCAGGACCCCTGACAGTGCAGCTCCCATACAGACAGAATTAGAGGGCGAGACACATAACACACCGATACCAGTTACTCACACCCCGTATGACTGCCATTTCTGCAGCCGATGCTGCCGCCGCTTGTGGTATCTCGAACGGCTTAATGGCACTGTTAACTGCCGTATTATTTAACAGAGATTTATGCATTACAGTCTGCCGATTAAAATACTACATCGTCCCCTGCAAAATTGCGATGAAAATGAGTGCGCTATGTACATAGGGTTGAGAATCAAGGGGGTGGTAGGCTGAAAGGACTGATTCGCACGGGTGTAAACGATACTGCGAAAGTGGAATGCGAAAAGCCAGATCTACAGAAATCTCCTTGATCCTACGTAATAGCTTCGTGCTCATAAACAGAAACGAACGAAAGCGGTTTTTATGAGCTGTCTTTGAATCATTAAAAAAAGAAAACGGCGGGAAAATTGTCCGTGGATGTAAGTAAAAGAAAGCTTACAAATTGCTTCCTCATTATTATTTTTTTTTTCTTTTTACAAAGCAATACCTCTGTGAGGAAGCAAAATGGAAGAAGATACTTGATGTATAAAATAGAGGCAAAAGTATTGGCACTGTGAGCAATTTTCATTATAAAAACTGAATGTCGTTTGTTGAACATTATTTATAAGACGTACTGGTATATTGAATTTGATAGAAATTTTTACTGTAAAATTAATAAACGGTGTATTGACAATTTTTTTTTAAGTCGTGTATATGATAAAAGTACTTTAATATTAATTTGTAATTGTATTTTTAATTTAACATGCCGGTTTATGCATATAGCAGTTACCGATAAATTGTGTAAGAATGTGACCGTAAGTTTCCCCGTGTAAATGTCTGGAAATGACTGTAAATATCTGCAAGTGTCTGTAAGCATCTGTAAGTAACTGTAAGTATCTGTAAGTATTTGTAAGTATCTGTAAGTATCTGTAAGTATCTGCAAGTATCTGTAAGTATCTATAAGTATCTGTAAGTATTTGTAAGTATCTGTAAGTATCTGCAAATATCTGTGAGTATCTGTAAATATGTGTAAGTATCTGTAAGTATCTGTAAGTATCTGTAAGTATGTGTAAGTATCTGTAAGTATCTGTAAGTATCTGTAAGTATCTGTAAGTATCTGTAAGTATCTGTAAGTATCTGTAAGTATTTGTAAGTATCTGTAAGTATCTGCAAGTATCTGTAAGTATCTGTAATATCTGTAAGTATTTGTAAGTATCTGTAAGTATCTGTAAGTAACTGTAAGTATCTGTAAGTATTTGTAAGTATCTGTAAGTATCTATAAGTAACTGTAAGTATCTGTAAGTATTTGAAAGTATCTGTAAGTATCTGCAAGTATCTGTAAATATCTGTAAGTACGTGTAAGTATCTGTAAGTATTTGTAAGTATCTGTAAGTATCTGTAAGTATTTGCAAGTATCTGTAAGTATTTGTAAGTATCTGCAAGTATCTGTAAGTATCTATAATAATCTGTAAGTATCTATAATAATCTGTAAGTATCTATAATAATCTGTAAGTATCTGTAAGTATCTGTAATTATCAGTAAGTGTCTGCAAATAGCTGTAAGTGTCTGTAGGTGTCTGTAAGTATCAGTAAGTGTTGTGAGAGTTCGTGAGTGTGACTGTCTGTAAGTATCTGGAAATGTCTGTAAGTGGCTGTAAGTATCTAGAAATGTCTGGTAACATCTGGAAATTCCTGGAAATGTATGTGCGTGTCTGTAACTATCTGGAGGTGTCTGAAAATATTTGGAAATGTCATTGAGTGCCTGTAACAGTCGTTAAGTATCTGTATGTGTCTGGAAATATCTACGAGTGTCTGTAAATGCACCTGAGGGTCTGCGTGATGTATGTGAACGTGTACTATATCATGATGAAGATTTTCAACTGTGATATCTTTCAAACTGTCAGTCTAACCGATCGGTATTCAATGTCTCAGTATCCCTATAGTGTTTGTTGCTAAGTGTACGCGTCTGATTTATGCATATCACGTCGTATTATTGGCGAGGATTTGCATCCGTTGATATTGGAGCTATCCCGACGGACACCAGATTTCCTCCTCTTCTCTCGAGCAAACGTCTACCGTCTAGCCGAGCGATGTCTATCCCTGAAGACTATGGTATAGAGACTGCGATGGAAGCGACGGTGACGACGGCGGATAGGTGGTGGTAATTGCGGGGGTGGATGCAGTACAGCGTAGAAGGTGCTAGCGGCGATGGTATAGCATATATGGGCTATTCCAGTCCAAAAGTCCTCCCAGTCATACACATCACCATTGCATTTATTTTTTATTCTTATTATCATAGCATCACCACGAAAAAAAAAAAATTCTTCAAAATAATTCAAACTTCTCTAAAATAAATTTTAATGTAATTAATTTTTTATTTAATACCAAACTCTTCAATAACCATCTCCATTTTTTCCCCTTTTTAAATAACAATTAACACGATATCACGGCAACAAAAAAAAAACTTCTTCAAAACAATTTAAAGTTCTCTAAAAAAAAATTTTATATAATTAATTTTTCATTTAATACAATGCCAAACTGTTCAATAAACATCCCAATTTTTGTCCACTTTTTAAATAACAATTTCTATCAATAAACTATTTAACCACAAAATATTAGAAAATAATTTTCTCGTAAATAAAAAAAATAAATAACAGCTAATTATGGCTATTCCAATAATTATAAAATAGATAATTAAATGCTTAAGTTATTTGTGGAAATGTGGAAATTGATATTTTTAAAAATTAAGTTATAGAAAAATAATGTAAAAAAAGTGCTGTTTTAGGGTAAAAAACAGGTTGGCCTGGAAGAACTCATATACACCTCATCCACGAGTAATTCTAGAATAGAGATGAAAATCCTCTAATAATATCTCCATGATGTTTTTTTTTCCTGTATGAAGAAAATTGCCAAAACAGTTAAAATTTTGCATAGAAATTATTAAAATGCATATTTTCCTCAGATAAATATTCGCTTGACTAAAGTACATCGTTAAATTCTCTAACACGTAATTTTTAAGTACTTAAGCGACTTTCTACTTAACGATTGTAAATTAGTATAATTTAAAAAACCCTTGTGTCAAAGAGACGTAAATTTATTCTAAATCCGCAGATTTCGACTTTCACCTGCACATCTTTTTAAGGAGTTGAAAAAGTTTTACTAACTCAAGTATAATAAAATCGTATTTCAATATTAAATCTTTAAATAATGCATTTTTCAAATAATACAATTTCTATCAATAAACTATTTAACCACAAAATATTAGAAAATAATTTTCTCGTAAATAAAATAAATAAATAACAGCTAATTCCGCCTATTACGATAATTATAGAATAGATAATTAAATGCTTAAGTTATTTGTGGAAATGTGGAAATTTATCTTTTTAAGGAGTTGAAAAAGTTTTACTATCTCAAGTATAATAAAATCGTATTTCAATATTAAATCTTTAAATAATGCACTTTTTAAATAACACAATTTCTATCAATAAACTATTTTAACCACAAAATATTAGAAAATAATTTTCTCGTAAATAAAATAAATAAATAACAGCTAATTACGCCTATTACGATAATTACAAAATAGATAATTAAATGCTTAAGTTATTTGTGAAAATGTGGAAATTTATCTTTTTAAGGAGTTGAAAAAGTTTTACTATCTTAAGTACAATAAAATCATATTTCAATATTAAATCTTTAAATAATGCACTTTTTAAATAACACAATTTCTATCAATAAACCATTTAACCACAAAATATTAGAAAATAATTTTCTCGTAAATAAAATAAATAAATAACAGCTAATTACGCCTATTCCGATAATTATAAAATAGATAATTAAATGATTAAGTTATTTGTGGAAATGTGGAAATTTATCTTTTTAAGGAGTTGAAAAAGTTTTACTATCTCAAGTACAATAAAATCGTATTTCAATATTAAATCTTTAAACAATGCACTTTTTAAATAACACAACACAATTTCTATCAATAAACTATTTAACCACAAAATATTAGAAAATAATTTTCTCGTAAATAAAATACATAAATAACAGGTAATTACGCCTATTACGATAATTACAAAATAGATAATTAAATGCTTAAGTTATTTGTGGAAATGTGGAAATTTATCTTTTAAGGAGTTGAAAAAGTTTTACAATCTCAAGTATAATAAAATCGTATTTCAATATTAAATCTTTAAATAATGCACTTTTTATATAACACAATTTCTATCAATAAACTATTTAACCACAAAATATTAGAAAATAATTTTCTCGTAAATAAAATAAATAAATAACAGCTAATTACGCCTATTCCGATAATTATAAAATAGATAATTAAATGCTTAAGTTATTTGTGGAAATGTGGAAATTTATCTTTTTAAGGAGTTGAAAAAGTTTTACTATCTCAAGTACAATAAAATCGTATTTCAATATTAAATCTTTAAATAATGCACTTTTTAAATAACACAATTTTTATCAATAAACTATTTAACCACAAAATATTAGAAAATAATTTTCTCGTAAATAAAATAAATAAATAACAGCTAATTCCGCCTATTACGATAATTATAGAATAGATAATTAAATGCTTAAGTTATTTGTGGAAATGTGAAAATTTATCTTTTTAAGGAGTTGAAAAAGTTTTACTATCTCAAATATAATAAAATCGTATTTCAATATTAAATCTTTAAATAATGCACTTTTTAAATAACACAATTTCTATCAATAAACTATTTAACCACAAAATATTAGAAAACAATTTTCTCGTAAATAAAATAAATAAATAACAGCTAATTACGCCTATTCCGATAATTATAAAATAGATAATTAAATGCTTAAGTTATTTGTGGAAATGTGGAAATTTATCTTTTTAAGGAGTTGAAAAAGTTTTACTAACTCAAGTATAATAAAATCGTATTTCAATATTAAATCTTTAAATAATGCATTTTTCAAATAATACAATTTCTATCAATAAACTATTTAACCACAAAATATTAGAAAATAATTTTCTCGTAAATAAAATAAATAAATAACAGCAGATTCCGCCTATTACGATAATTATAAAATAGATAATTAAATGCTTAAGTTATTTGTGGAAATGTGGAAATTTATCTTTTTAAGGAGTTGAAAAAGTTTTACTATCTCAAGTATAATAAAATCGTATTTCAATATTAAATCTTTAAATAATGCACTTTTTAAATAACACCATTTCTATCAATAAACTATTTAACCACAAAATATTAGAATATTAATTCCGCCTATTACGATAATTATAAAATAGATAATTAAATGCTTAAGTTATTTGTGGAAATGTGGAAATTTATCTTTTTAAGGAGTTGAAAAAGTTTTACTATCTCAAGTATAATAAAATCATATTTCAATATTAAATCTTTAAAGAATGCATTTTTTAAATAACACAATTTCTATCATTAAACTATTTAACCACAAAATATTAGAAAATAATTTTCTCGCAAATAAAATAAATAAATAACATCTAATTCCGCCTATTACGATAATTATAAAATAGATAATTAAATGCTTAAGTTATTTGTGGAAATGTGAAAATTGATGTTTTTAAAATTTAAGTTAGGAAAAATAATGTAAAAAAAGGGCTGTTTTAGGGTAAAAAAAGAGATTGGCCTGGAAGAACCCATATACACCTCATCCACCCCCCTCCCCCTCCCCTCGGGGGAGACGTGGCTAGCCGGTTGGCTCGCTGAACCAAGGACCGTCTACCTCGCGTCTGCTTCGCACAAACTCCGCATTATCTATAAGTCTAGACATCGTGCGTTGGGGGGAGGAGAGCGACGAGAGAATGGGCGAGCGCTCTGCAAGGGTGAAAAGGGGGCGGTAGAGGGTGGACGCAGAGAGGACGGCTACGAGGCGACGGGTTGTGGGGGGCTGCTCGCGCTTGTAATTTACAGCGCACCCCACAGCGACTGCATCCTCCACGTCGACCGCAGCCACACACAGAGAGACGACGACGACGACGAGTCTTCCTCCTCTTTTTCTTCTTCGCCTTCTTCTTCACGTCGTGAGGTCCCACATCCCCCTCCGAATGCTTTGTACCTTTTATGCCATATAGTATACTTACCCTTGACTTTTTTTCGTCGTGGAAACAAGAGGTAAAAGACAGGTTTCCCATTCGGGTTAATTTTTTTTACGGTTTTCTTCCTTAACACGGCTTATTATCTCAATGATCTCGATCAAAGTGTACAAAAATTTTCATGTAATTATATTTTGTGTAATAAAGACATTCGATGAATTTATAATTAATTGGATAAAATATTCTCGATTAAAGTGTACAAGAATTTTCATGTAATTGTATTTTGTGTAATAAAGACATTCGATGAATTTATAATTAGTTGGATAAATTATTTCATGGAGTTCTTGATGTAAGGAAATATTTTCTCAATTTACTCTTCAATTCTACTACAATTATGCGTAAGAAGATTAAGCACTTTTCAATCATTCTGAGAATGAAAGAGAAATAAAAAAGATTGGTACCAATAATATTTTATTATTTAATCTGTAAACATCATCATTATGACAACATAAAATAGCACGATTTAATAGATCATCATGTGGGGCCTTGACTTTTTTTCGTCGTGGAAACAAGAGGTAAAAGAAAGGTTTCCCATTCGGGTTAATTTTTTTTACGGTTTTCTTCCTTAACACGGCTTATTATCTCAATGATCTCGATCAAAGTCTACAAGAATTTTCATGTAATTATATTTTGTGTAATAAAGACATTCGATGAATTTATAATTAATTGGATAAAATATTCTCGATCAAAGTGTACAAGAATTTTCATGTAATTGTATTTTGTGTAATAAAGACATTCGATGAATTTATAATTAATTGGATAAATTATTTCATGGAGTTCTTGATGTAAGGAAATATTTTCTCAATTTACTCTTCAATTCTACTATAATTATGCGTAAGAGGATTAAGCATTTTTCAATCATTCTGAGAATGAAAGAGAAATAAGAAAGATTGGTACCAATAATATTTTATTATTTAATCTGTAAGCATCATCATTATGACAACATAAAATAGCACGATTTAATAGATCATCATGTCGGGCCTTGACTTTTTTTCGTCGTGGAAACAAGAGGGAAAAGAAAGGTTTCCCATTCGGGTTAATTTTTTTTACGGTTTTGTTCTTCAGCACGCTTATTATCTCAATATTGTCGATCAAAGTGTACAAGAATTTTTATGTAATTATATTTTGTGTAATAAAGACATTCGATGAATTTATAATTAATTGGATAAAATATTCTCGATCAAAGTGTACAAGAATTTTCATGTAATTGTATTTTGTGTAATAAAGACATTCGATGAATTTATAATTAATTGGATAAATTATTTCATGGAGTTCTTGATGTAACGAAATATTTTCTAAACTTACTCTTCAATTCTACTGCAATTATGATTAAGAGGATCAAGCATTTTTCAATCATTCTGAGAATGAAAGAGAAATAAGAAAGATTGGTACCAATAATATTTTATTATTTAATCGGTAAACATCATCATTATGACAACATAAAATAGCACGATTTAATAGATCATCATGTGGGGCCTTGACTTTTTTTCGTCGTGGAAACAAGAGGGAAAAGAAAGGTTTCCCGTTCGGGTTAATTTTTTTTCGGTTTTGTTCTTCAGCACGCTTATTATCTCAATATTGTCGATCAAAGTGTACAAGAATTTTCATGTAATTATATTTTGTGTAATAAAGACATTCGATGAATTTATAATTAATTGAATAAAATATTCTCGATCAAAGTGTACAAGAATTTTCATGTAATTATATTTTGTGTAAAAATAGACATTCGATGAATTTATAATTAATTGGATAAATTATTTCATGGAGTTCTTGATATAAGGAAATATTTTCTCAACTTACATTTCAATTCTACTACAATTATGCTTAAGAGGATTAAGCATTTTTCAATCATTCTGAGAATGAAAGAGAAATAAAAAAGATTGGTACCAATAATATTTTATTATTTAATCTGTAAACATCATCATTATGACAACATAAAATAGCACGATTTAATAGATCATCATGTGGGGCCTCACACCCTTCCCTGAATGCTTTGTACCTTTTATGCCATATAGTATACTTACCCTTGACTTTTTTCGTCGTGGAAACAAGAGGGGAAAAAAAGGTTTCCCATTCGGGTCAATTTTTTTTACGGTTTTCTTCTTTAGTACGGCTTATTATCTCAATATTCTCGATCAAAGTGTACAAGAATTTTCATGTAATTGTATTTTGTGTAATAAAGACATTCGATGAATTTATAATTAATTGGATAAATTATTTCATGGAGTTCTTGATGTAACGAAATATTTTCTAAACTTACTCTTCAATTCTACTGCAATTATGATTAAGAGGATCAAGCATTTTTCAATCATTCTGAGAATGAAAGAGAAATAAAAAAATTGGTGCCAATAATATTGTATTATTTAATCTGTAAACATCATCATTATGACAACATAAAATAGCACGATTTAATAGATCATCATGTGGGGCCTCGCACCCTCTTTTAATGATTTGTATCTTGTATGCCATATAGTATACTTACCCTTGACTTTTTTTTCGTCGTGGAAACAAGAGGGAAAAGAAAGGTTTCCCATTCGGGTTAATTTTTTTTACGGTTTTCTTCTTTAGCACGCTTATTATCTCAATATTTTCGATCAAAGTGTACAAGAATTTTCATGTAATTATATTTTGTGTAATAAAGACATTCGATGAATTTATAATTGATTGGATAAATTATTTCATGGAGTTCTTGATAGAAGAAAATGTTTTCTCAACCCTTGACTTTTTTTCGTCGTGGAAATAAGAGGGAAAAGAAAGGTTTCCCATTCGGGTTAATTTTTTTTACGGTTTTCTTCTTTAGCACCCTTATTATCTCAATATTCTCGATCAAAGTGTATATCGTTTTCGAGTTGCATATTGTACCTCAGAAAGTACAGGTTACATGCCATTTTACGATGATTTTTAAAAAAGGATGCAACGTAGAACCTTGCAAATTGCTTCCTCATTCTTTTTCGCTTTTTACAAAGCCGCCTCTATGAGGAAGTTTCTTTATTTCATTTTTGGCTTCCCCATAGAGGAAGCTTTGCAAAAGATGAAAATTATTGACAAAGTTGATGATTTCTGACATTTTACAAAATCCAGATCGACACCAATAAATTTTTAAAAAATTCAAAATCACGTAAAATCCGCACCGGTTTACCGATCATCACCAAATTTGGTATGTAGCAGGGCTGAATGTTATTTTTCCTGTGTAGAAAATTTCAGTCGATTAGTTGAAATTTTACCTGAATTAAAGCAAAACAAAAATTTTTCGAAAAATTCAAAATCTTATAAAAACCGAACCGCTTTACCGATTTGGCCCAAATTCAATACCAAAGGTCCTATCACTTTGTTCAATTTTAATACGAAGTTTCAGCCCGATAGCTAAAAATTTGTTCGAGCTAGCGCATTTACATACTTTTTTCAAAATTTCAAAATTCTTATAAAAATGAAATGCGTTAAGCGATTTTTATAAAATTTATACCAATTGAAGATTGGCCAGTACTGTACATGTTGTTTAAATTTTAGCTGATTCGGTCGAATACTTTATAAGTTACAGTTATATTAATTTTTAGCCTCTCATCACTCACACACACACACATCCGGACAATTTTTCTAAATCACTTTTCTCAACATTTCAGACCATTTTAAACGTTTTGACACAAAAACCCGAAAAAAAAAATGTTTCATTAAAACAAAGCTTCCTCTATGAGGAATCAAAAAGTCACTTTTGATCATTTCTCATTTCAGAATTCGCAGATCTGACTTCCGGTCGGAAAATCCAACCTAATTTTATTTAAAATGATATTACAATAGTATTTTCTATCCATGCACCACCTCTATTAGCAATTCATGAAGCTAATAAAATTTGCACACCTTCTTATATAAAAAATGCAAGTTATTTAATCCACGATAATCTGTGCAAGTCACAGAAAGCTAATAAAAATTGTGATACCGCGCTTTGATGATTAGCGCACATCCGCTGCTAGTTATATACAAATAAATGTTCATGACATTCGTCCAAAAACGTCGAAATAATCTAAACAAAAAAACTGCAAATTATTACAATTTTAAAAAAAAAGTTCACTAAAATGATACCATATAAATAATAATCTAATGATACCCTAATTTATAACTCTGCACTATAGAATCCATCCTATTTGCTATAACGACGTAACAGTAGAGGCGTCGAGCGGGGGATATTCTTGTGAGCTTAAGGATCGCGTAATTTAACGCTCAGCGACATTTCCAACCTACCGAAACGCAATATTCCCAATGGAATCGGTCATTAATCCCACGCTAGTGCGCTCGGTTGGTTGCAAGGGTTAGAGAAGACTCGGCGCACAGGGGATGAGAGTACAGAGAGCAGAAGATGATCTGAGTGAGCGAGACGTAAACTTGACGGAAGCTGCGCTACGGTTCTTCGTCGAGCGGTCTCGAGCGCAGATTAGTCGTAATCTCGGTGCATTGCACTCGCACCGTCTTCCCCCCGTGGCTAAAACACTTTAGCGATGCCGCGCTTCTCTTCTTCCAACCCCCGTCGTCAATGTTAACGCTTAGGCCGATGAGAACCACGTCAATCCTACTAGAAGAGAAATAGAACGGGCGTTACACGTGAGCGCGACGAGCTAAACTCTCTTCGTCTTCGCTTCGCTTTGATTATTTCCTGATGGGTGAACCAAGACGTTGACGTCTATCTGTATAGTGTGGGCTGCTTGCCGCGACCCTTTAAGTACCGAATTCCCGGTGTCTGGGCATAAAGCACTAAGGGAGATGGGGTCAAAATGGGCAGGGGGGCAAAACAGGCACCTCCATTAAAAATCGGGATTAGGGGCAAAACTTTCACCTTCTCAACTTTCGTAAAAACGATTTGTCTCAGTTTTTCTATGTTTCTTATTAATTTTCATCAGGTCAGTATTTTTTTAACCATCCGTTCAGAACTTTTTTTTCGAAACTTTGTTGAGCAAATTACTTTTTCGAAAAATTTTTAATCACACGATTTTTCCGAAAAAATGTAGTCAAATGAATTTTTTCGAAAAATTTATAATCAAATTAATTCTTACTTATATTTAGGTGCTTTAGGCCCCCAATACTTACATTTAGCAGAGATGAATGTTTTATTGATATCACCAACTATTTTCCGAAATTTTCAAGTGAGAAATGTCAGGAAATTGAAAAAAGTCGTTTTAGAAAAAGTTGATACGATGCCCGTTTTGTCTCCAATTGCCATTTTCAGTCGTGATGCAGTGAGAGAAATTAAGATGGTACTGGTAACTAATCAGTGATAATTATATTTTATTAGTCCAGGTGACTATTTTTGTAGTTACATTAACTACGTTATTGTTAATGTGACTATTTTAGTTACATTAATAGTAACTACGTTACTAATACGTTACTAATATTAATAGTAACTACGTTACTATTAATGTAACTACGAAAATAGTCACCTGGACTAATAAAATATAATTATCACTGAATAGTTATCAGGACGGGTGGGAGTCAAAATAGCGAATGACCAAAATAACGACTGGCTAAAATAGCGAATTTCAAAATAAAGAACGTCTAAATATAGAATGGCCATCATTATGAAATTCGCTATTTTATCCAGTCGCTAATTTGGTAATTCGCTATTTTAATTGCATTTTAATAAGATGGGGGTCAAAATAGCGAACGATCAAAATAGCGAATATCATAATGATGGCCATTCTAGATTTACACGTTCCTTATTTTGAAATTCGCTATTTTAACCATTCGCTATTTTTGTCACTCGCTATTTTGACCCCCACCCATCAGGACCACCGTAATTTCTGTCTGTGTGCCCGTTGTGCCCCCCTGGCCGTTTTGCCCCCATCTCCCCTACGTGCTAGACGGAGATTAAACGGCCCTCATGGTTTACGAGGCCGCGATATCCACACGCCCAAGGCTTTACGTCTTGGGATTCAAACGTTTCTCCTCAAGATCCTTCTTGCATCCCTTTTAAGACACACATACAGCTCTTCGAGCTACGTTTAAAGCCCTGTTTTACCCCCTTCTTGCCGTTAAATAATTATATCTTGATAAAACTTGAGCCCTTAGTTCATGCAGAGACTGTTATTAGTCTGATAGTACAGAACTGAAATAAAATTATTATACTACGATAAACTTTATTCGGGAAATTTACTTCTGATGGCAACTTTGTTGGTGCTAATGTGGAATGAACTGTTTTTAAATATAGAATTTTCTGAGGTTTTATTTTTTTTCTTTCAAATATCAAACTTTCGCCGAAATCGCATTTAATTTCCTCTGGAAGTCATTAAAAGTTGTATTATCCTTAGGTAAAGATACTATTATATAAAGTACAGTAATTTTTTAACACTTTTTTGGTAACTTTCTGCATAACGATAGAAAATTTGCACATTTGTTGAAAAGCTGTGATCTTCATTTCGTAGACTGTAGATTTCCAGTCTATGTAAAAATTTTCTTTTGTTCTAATGCAGGAATTCTTAATAGACTTTTCAACAATCACCGATACACTGTTAGAAAAAACTGGAAGTTTTTATGCATAAACTCGTCATCTAAATTTAATGTGCAAATGTGTTGTGAAATTAATGTACTTTTGTGGAAAAATTAAAGAAACTTATTAAAATTCAAGTACTTTTACTGTAAAATTTAAGTAAATTATTGAATTTGCTGTACCATACATTAATTTTACATCACATTTGTATATTAAATTTAATATACCAGTTTATGCTTAAAAACTTAAAGTACTTGTACATTAAATTTAAACTAGATTTTTTTTACAGTGTATGAAATCTATCGAGGAATTATAATTTCATTCCGGGATATCAGCGTGTTGAGATAAAATTATAATTATCTAATGAAATTCATTTGAGAGGCTTCCGATTTCACGCAGCAACAGTTTGGATGAACTCAGAACGAGTAATTCTAGAATACTGATGAAAATCCCCTAATAATATCTCTATGATTGTTTTTTCCTGTATGAAGAAAATTGCCAAAACAGTTAAAATTTTGCATAGAAATTATTAAAATGTATATTTTCCTCAGATAAACATTCGCCCACCTAAAGTACATCGTTAAATTCTCTAGCACGTAATTTTTAAGTACTTAAGCGGTTACTTTCTACTTAACGATTGAAAATTAGTATAATTTAAAAAAACCTTGTGTGTGACTGTAACTTTATTCTGAAGTCGCAGATTTCGACTTTCACCTGCACATCTTTTTAAGGAGTTGAAAGAGTTTTATTATCTCAAGTATAATAAAATCGTATTTCAATATTAAATCTTTAAATAATGTAGTCCAAAAACGCTTGTTTTCTAACTAATTTATAATGATTTATAATAATTAATTACTACAATATAGTCATTCGAAGCCTCATAATAAATGTTCCGATTACACACATTTTATTCGTTTGGATTTACCATAAAAATACTCCAATTGAAAAAGAAATCGTGAAAGTGGTTTTTCATATCGCCTTTAAGTGTTTCCTCGGAATAAGACGGTAGATTGAGTGATCTTTATCGTTTTGCCAGTGTCCGTTTGACGATCCGATAAAATCCCTTCTGACAAGAACGATTCTCGTAGAACGTCGTTATGACAGTCTTGTATATATATGTACGTAAGTACTACTGGCAACGGGAAGACTCCCATCTGTATCGAACAAACAACCGATTGTTTCACGAGTTCTCGTTTCGCGGTGTGAATGCGCAAGTAGGTTGAGGTTTATCATTGTACCGTTGGCCGTTGACCCAAGAGCCGGACGTTTCTCGTACCGATGAGTGAAACAGTAAAAAAAGATACTAAGTGGGATAAGAAAATAAGTCCCGAAGAGGAAAAAAAACCGGAAAAAAGTGCTCCGAGGCACATAGAATTTGCTAAAGGACTCGTTACCGTTGACAATATACGGTAAGAGACCATTTTTCTGTTTAAATGTCCAATTTTCCTTTCACACGATGAAATTTTTTTCTTTTGCTTCCTCATAGAGGAAGCTTTGTTTTCGTGAAAATTTTTTTTTTCGAGATTTTCATGTCAGTACACTCAGAATGGTCCAAAACATCGAGAAAAGTGATTTAGAAAAAATGTCTGTATGTGTGTGTGTGTGTGTGTGTGTGTATGTGTGTGTGTATGTTACACAATCGAAAAATGTAAACCTTTATAACTCGAGAAGGCCTTGAGATATCAAGCTGAAATTTGGACCATAGATAGAGGGATCAAGCCTCATCGTTCATACAAATTTTTGTTAAAATCCACTTCATCGTTAAATTATTACGCGTTTTTTAATTTTTTGAAAAGTGTCTGTTTACGCGATAACTCTTTCAATTTTCGAGATATTGATCTAAAAATTGGTATGAATTTGAGCTTTCATATGCCGGTGATCGCTATTGAATTTGGTTAAGATCGGTTGAGCCGTTAAAATTTTATGATGTTTTGAATTTTTCAAAAAATTGACATTATCACTCTATTGTAACTTTTGCAAAACTTAAGATAGCGAGCTCAAATTTTGTATATAAATGAAACAATATTCAGCCATTATATATGTATAATTTAGTGACGAACGGAATGAAATTTTTGATTTTATGGAATGTTGAATTATTTTTAAAAATATCCATTATCACATTCACTTCGGAAACGCTCGAATAATCACGAAATAACGCAATAACGAAATAGAAAAAGCGAATCCACAATATGTATATTTATCTAATTAAAACAAGGATGCAAAGTAGAACCTTGCACATTGCTTCCTCATTATTTTTCGCGTTTTACAAAGCTTCCTCTATGAGGAAGCCAAAAAT
Organism: Ephialtes manifestator; assembly: GCA_963970395.1. Classification (NCBI taxonomy): domain Eukaryota; kingdom Metazoa; phylum Arthropoda; class Insecta; order Hymenoptera; family Ichneumonidae; genus Ephialtes; species Ephialtes manifestator. The sequence goes on from OZ019970.1 coordinate 36,369,563, forward strand.
TGAATAACATACTTCCTCATAGAGGTAGCTTTGTAAAACGCGAAAAATAATGAGGAAGCAAGTGCAAGGTTCTACTTTGCATCCTTGTTTTAGTTTTTAATGCGCGTAAAAATGGGCCAAAATGCGAAGAAACCACATTTAAAAAAGGTTGCAAAGTAGAACTTTGCAAATTGATTCCTCATTATTTGTTGGATTTTTACAAATCTACCTCTATGAGGAAGCATGTTAATCTATTTTGGCTTCCTCATAGAGGAAGCTTTGTAAAAATCCAACAATAATGAAAATTTGCGAATGCTAGAGAGTTTACATACATTTTTCGAAAATTGCAAAGTCAAATAAAATATGAATATATTTTTTAATTTTTTTTAATTACCACAATTAAAGGCGTCGACCTGCTTCACATATTTTCTAAATTTCATCCCGATTGTTAAAGCAGTTCTTGAGAGATGAGAGACACACACACGCACTTCCATCCATACATATTTCTAAACCACTTTTCTCGCCGTTTTAGACAATCTTCATTGTTCTGACATAAAACAAGGCTGCAATTTAGAACTTCGCAAATTGCTTCCTCATTATTATTGGATTTTTACAAATCTACTTCTATGAGGAAGCATGTTAATCTATTTTGGCTTCCTCATAGAGGAAGCTTTGGAAAAATCCAACAATAATGAGAAAGCAATTTGCAAAGTTCTACTTTGCAGCCTTGTTTAAAAAAATATTAAATGGTTTAGTTTACCCACACTCTACTTGTGGACTAAATTTGAGCCCGATATCTTAAAAATTGCGGAAGTTAGAGCACGAACAAAAAATTCAAAATGCCACAAACTTTAAACCCCTTAACGGATTGACGTCAAATTCACTCCCAAACTTTATTTAATAACAGTCCACTTGTGGATCAAATTTGAGCCCGATATCTTAAAAATTGCGAAAGTTAGAACACGAACAAAAAATGTCAAAAAATGTTTAAATGCTATAAATTGTGAACCCCTTAACGGATTGACACCAAATTTAATCCCAAACACTATTTGATAACAGTCCACTTCTGGTCCAAGTTTAAGCCGGATATCATAAAAATTGCGGGAGTTAGAGCCCGAACTAACATTCTCCAAAAAATTCAAAATGCCATCAATTTTGAACACCTTGATGGATTAACTCCAAATTCAATCCCATATATTGTTTAACGACAGTTTACTCGTGGTTCAAATTGAGTCCCATATCTTAAAAATTGCGACGGCTATCGTGTCAACAAAAAATTGTGCACATACGCACACACACACACACATACAGACACTTTTTCTAATCGACTTTTCTTGACGTTTTAGACCATCCTGAGTGTCCTGACATGAAAATCTCGAGAAAAAAAAATGTTCACGAAAACAAAGCTTCCTCTATGAGGAACCAAAAATGACCGATTGTATGTAAAATTCAAATATTTATAACTCGGGAACGGCTTAAGACACTGTGCTGGAATTTTGCAGCCATCTAAAGCAGTGCGACTTGGTTCACTGTAATATTTTTAACCAAAATTCATACAAGGTTTCAAATTCTATGACGCCTTGAATTTTTCGAAAAATTCTAGTAATCGCTCTAAAATTAGCAAATTTTAAGATATCAATCTATATTTTTAATTGCAACTAAAGTAATATTCAACGACGTTCGGTATTGAATTTCAGTGAAATCTCTAAAGATATTCAGATTTCATGAGAGTTTGAATTTTTTAAATAAATAGAATCTCTTAATTCAATTTTGATCATTTTTGAGAATTTTGAGAATCAGTGGATTTCCACGTGAAATTCTACTGTTTTTCAAATTTACAGTACAAATAAATAATTTGTACTATTCTTTTTATGCAGCAAAGAGATCAACAATTGCGAAAGGAAGCTCGAAAAGACCTGGGACGAAAAATACGACTATCTGTCTGGCGAATACTTCAGAAAAGTGTTGGCGGAAGAGTGCGAAAAGGCAGGAATCCCGGTGGACACATTCGAACGAAAATTGCCGGAAAATCCGATCGAAAAATCTCCGATACCTTTGAAACCTTCGCCAATGCCAGTGCCGAGAACAAGTTCCGGAATAGTCGGCTGGCGCTCGTCTCGTCCGGAGTACGACTTGGAATTCGTTGGTCCGTTGCACGTATCAGCGAAGCATACGATTGATCCGCCGTTGTTGCCCGAAGAATTCCGCGTGACGCAACAGAAGTTCATATTTCTCGGATAAATCGAAACTCACACATTAAATAAAGAATTCTTTCAGTAATCAGTTTCGTAATAATTTTATTTCATATCCTCTCATGATTTACATGCCAAACCATTTTTGCTTAAGGGTCGGCGGTAGTTTTTCTGTTAATGAGATTGGATTCACTTCCACCGCGACCATCTCTTCGTCATTTAACCACTCCAAATGTACCAGATGCTGGAAAATAATAATAAAAAGATCAATGATAAATCGAATTTTTTAACCAATATTGTAAGACCCCGTATGTAATTTACTTACTAAATTTTAAATCTGTCCTAAAGTTATTTCTGTAAGTATTATTTTATCATAATAACCTGCAGCGCGTATAAATAATGTTGAAAGTTTTGTGCAACCGTGATAAAATCATTTTTTCAGAAAATTTAATCAATAATTTTGGGCAAAAATGTATGAACGCCATTTTTAAATAAAATATCCGTGAAAGTTTATAAAAATTCTTTTTTCTTTCTTATGAACCATACAAAAATTTGAAGATCATTTTATAAAAGCTGCAAATAATTGTAATAAATTAATAACTATAATGACAATAAATTAGTTTTTTTCATAGTATCTGTATTTTTTAAAAATAATTTTTAATAAAACTTTGTGACCACCATTTTTAAATAAAATGTCCGTGAAACTTTATGAAAATTCTTTTGTTTCTTATGAAACGTACAAAAATTTGAAGATCATTTTATAAAAGCTGCAAATAATTGTAATAAATTAATAACTATAATGATAATAAATTAGTTTTTTTCATAGTATCTGTATTTTTTAAAAATAATTTTCAATAAAAATTTGTGACCACCATTTTTAAATAAAATGTCCGTGAAACTTTATGAAAATACTTTTGTTTTTTATGAAACGTACAAAAATTTGAAGATCATTTTATAAAAGCTGCAAATAATTGTAATAAATTAACAACTATAATGATAATAAATTAGTTTTTTTCATAGTATCTGTATTTTTAAAAAATAATTTTTAATAAAAATTTGTGACCACCATTTTTGAATAAAATGTCCGTGAAACTTTATGAAAATTCTTTTGTTTCTTAAGAACCATACAAAAATTTGAAGATCATTTTATAAAAGCTACAAATAATTGTAATAAATTAATAACTATAATGATAATAAATTGGTTTTTTCATAGTATCTGTATTTTTTTTTTCTAATAATTATTTTTAAATAATATAGTTTCTCACCTTATATTTCTTAACAACTTGAAAAGCGTGTTGGCTGTTGGAACTGGATCCGGAGTTGCTGTCCTCTGTGAAATCGCCGTTTTCGCGTCTTGGAATTTTCGCCTTACTCTCAGGAAGTTCCTTGTTCTTATTGATAACGTAGACCGTTGTATCATCGTGAACTATTATGACGTTTTCGTTGTTCGGATCGAACGTCACATTTGTTACTGGAAATGGACGCGTTAGCCATTGAAGGGGCAAACGGCTCTGCAGGTGATTGGAAAATTCCGTATACTGCCTTCTCGGAATATTATACTCGACGACCTGTAAATAATTAACGTATAATACACATAATAATAAAATCTAACCCCTTAAAAGAAAACAGTAAAGTCCAATAACGTAAAAGTCAAGAAACACGAGGGAACAATTTTAGATAGAAAATTCCGCGAATCGTATTTACGTAACGCAAATAAAAAAATCGCATAACTATAATTATTTTACTCTTACAATTTCCTAGATTTTAATTTTCTCAAGTCTTTCATAATAATATGTCGTTTCCTAAAAAAATCGTGTAACTATAATTATTTTACTCTTACAATTTCCTAGACTTTAATTTTCTTAAGCCTTTCGTAACAATATGTCGTTTCATAAAAAATCGTGTAACTATAATTATTTTACTCTTACAATTTCCTAGATTTTAATTTTCTTAAGTCTTTCATAATATATCGTACTTTTATGTATTCTCATTATTTATTTTTATGGATCAATTATTGTATGAAGCATGCGTTTCAGATTTAAAAAAAAAATGTCTACTACTTATAATAACAATTATCTGTGCAATAATCTGTGCCATACTCAATAATTTTTGATAATTATTGTAATCCAAGTTCATTACTGCTATATTCATCATCATAAATTCCGAATAAAAATGCTCCCGTTGTAGTTAAAACGGAGGCTCTAAGCGACCATAAACCTCAATACGGAAGTCGTCGGCCCGTTATGTCTTTAATATATCTTAACGACCGTGCAACACCGATAAATAGGGAATTTAATCGTAGTTCCCGGTGTACTAAGCGAAGATGTGGTGGAAAACGATATAACGGTTGTTATTTCTATTTTTTAATATTATTTCCGCAAACATAAAACCATAATCTTCAAGATGAGAGAATCAGGCGGATAACGAGATACGAGAATACTGTAAAATAGAACAAAATTGTGAATGCGCGGATAGATATTACTATTCTTTACTACCGCGACGATGAATCTTTTTATGACTGGTACCGTTACTTCGAATGAATTACAACCCTTCTCTCATCTTTTTTTCTCTTTTTTTTTTTTTTTCTTCTTTCTTTAATGTCGATGTAAGGATCTCGACGTCTGCGTAACGTCTCTCACCTTATGATCCGAGTATACGATGACCAGGTTGGAAGTACCTTTCTGTACAGCCATTGCAGTTGGAGGACAGCTGTACCTGTAAAGCGGAAAAACATTTGAAGTTCCGGAAGTAAGTACATCGTACGCGATATAAACGACGTCGGCACGATTATAAATATTATAGTCGCGTTTCTCATTCAAACGTTTTAACTTTATGCCACCATATCATATTTGCTAAACCCAAGAAATTTTCTGCAATGCCTTTTTGAATTTTCATTACGAAATTCCGAAAAAATTTAGAAATAACAGATTCCCATTATAAATCGAACCTACATTTTAATTTTAATGAAAGAAATACACATTTTCACGTGAAAATTGAAAAAGTAGATTTTTCAAAAGTTACATTTTTTCACTATTTTGATTAGAAAAGTGTTGAACGTTGATTTCCTATCGATCAATTTTTTTAACTGAATATAATATTTAGTTAAATATAATATTTATATATATTTATATATATTATGTAATATTATTTAATATTTAGTACTCAATATAATATTTAGTTAAAAATTAGTTTACATAGAAAACAGTTATAATTTTCAGTCAATGAATAGCAAAAATAAAAAATAATATTGGATATACAAAAACAAGGATCGTGGATCTTATTTCTCCTGCAATTACTATAGATATTTCATCAAGCAATTGAAATACGATTTTTTCTTCATATTTACACACTGTAAAAAAATCTACATGAAATTTAATGTACTTTTACTGCAAGTTTTTATTCATAAACTAGTACATTAAATTTACTTACAAGTGTAATGTAAAATTAATGTATGGTACAGCATATTCAATAATTTACTTTAATTTTACAGTAAAAGTATTTAACTATTTTTGATACTTTATATTATTGAATTTTAATAATTTGCTTTAATTTTATTGGAAAAGTACATGAATTTTATACCACAATTGTACATTAAATTTCGATTACGAGTTTATGAATAAAAACTTCCAATCTTTTCTAACAGTGCATTTTTTTTTTTAATTTCTTTTCTCGAAACTATTTTTTCCGTTCATGATAATTTCTTACCTAGGCAGTGGAAAAAAGTTTGGAGTGTCAGAAGTGAGTGCATCATCCACCGAATAAACGACGACGAGTCCATGTCGATCAGAAAGTACAAGATGTTTTCCATCCGGCGAGAAACATACAATTCCAACATTTTCCACTCCCTGATTGACGGTTTTAAAAGATCCTTCAAGTCTGAAGTTTTTCTTAACAACGGCAAAAACCGTAATAGTATTACCCCGACCATCGTTATTAATGGTAACGAAACGTTTGCCATTGGAGCTAAAAAGCATTTTTTGGACTCTCGGCAACGTAATATCCGTGTCGTTTCTCATCAACTGCGCGTCTCCCTCCACAACATCAAAATTAAATACTCGAATATGCGTATCCGTGGAATAAACAATGATTTTCGAATCTTTGCTAATGGCATAAGAAACGATACTCTCATCGGCTTTTGTCCTCAATTCGAGTAACTTTATCGGATTTTCTTCAATCGGATGCAACATTCCAGCGTGCACAGTTTCCTTTGAAATTTTACCGGGTGATCCGAGTCTCCAAAGTTCCAAAAAATTAGTATAACGCAAAAGAATGCATCGAGATTTTCGGCAAACGGTGACACAAGGTGGTTGCAAAAGTGGCGGATATTTAACGAGTAGTTTCGGTGGATAACTTGACTGTGCGAGATAACCATCGACTCCAGCTGAATAGAGTTTTCCATCAGCATCAACGAGAGCCCGAACATCATGGGCGTGCAATCGTCTCTCAATACCTTTGACCCATTGCGGTCTTCCGGTAGATTTTAAAGTTACTTTAGCAAAACTACGAACCACAGGATCGACACCAGCGCAATAAACAACGTTCATATCCTGAGTCATAGCAACGGCTAAAATATCGGCCGTATGACTCTCATGGGATTCTATAAGTGTGCCCATATTTGGATCCCAAAAGGACAAAACTCCTCTGGAATCACCGGAAACAATGACATTGTCGTCCGTAACAGCCAGACACCAAACAATCGTCTCATTTTTCGAATATTTTCGTGCTGTTGTCATTTTGTGTATCGCGTGTCCAGAAATTGCGTTCCAAACTCTGACGGTATCGGACGAACCGGTGTAAATCATATCGCCTGTGTTGTCCCATTTAATGCACAAAATTCGGCCCTTTTGTTTGTCAAAGATTCTCTCGTATATAAGAGAGTCTGAGGTAACTGTGAATGTGTTTATGTAGCCATCTTCGGTTCCCACGGCTATTCTTGTTTTTTGGTGATTGACGTCTATGCACCATGCTGCACCACCAGTTACAGCTACTTCGTATTTGGCGCTCAAAGTAGAGAGATCGTACTCCGTGATCATTCCTCGAAGACCCGTTGAAAATAATCTCTGATCGACCCATAGTATGGATTCTATTGAATCTTCCGAATGGCCCACTATAGTTGATTCCAAAAATGGAGCATTCGCTACGTTCCATATCTCGATGGAATTGTCGCTCCTATATTAACAAAAGTTTATATATGGTTTTATTTGTGGTTGATTAATCAGAGACTTAATTATGTTATTGAACTGTGATATAATTAGTCAAAATAAAATGATTGTACCTATTTTTCTTCTGAATGAACAAAAATAGGTAATTCTTATACTGAAATTTCATGAGTAGCATAGTACAAAATTAGAGCAGAATTTACAAAAAATTTTAATTACCTAAAGCGGGTATATTTTATCTATTTTATAAAAAATGTTACATACAGATTTTGAATAACAAGCGAGTAGTTTAAGTTCTGATGTACATAAATATGTACAAATTACTTTAAATTAAATTTAAAAAATATTATACTACTTTTCTATCAATTCCTATTCAGTTTTGAAGCATCTGAACTTTTCAAACATTCTATCTTATCTACTATTTTGTGAAAGGAATAAACAATTTTTCATCAAATTGTTGTTGCATCGTTTCGGTAGACAAGTAAACAAATTTGTTAATGATCGTTAAATAAAGTATGTAAATACCATTATGTAACCAATTGCAAATTCAAAATCGAATATAGCACTTTTGCAAAATTGCCAATAATCAAGAGCAATTATTTAATCGTTTATCAATGTAAAAAAAAAGATTAGTGAAATATTTTTAGTTATGCAGTTTCTCGCATTAAGATAAATAACGGAAAATTAATAAGACTTTAATTTTCCATAAAGCGCGTAAAATATTATACAGAATTAAAAATAAATAAGAATTGAATAAACAATCGTTTTGGTAGACAAGTAAACAAATTTGTTAATGATCGTTAAATAAAATATGTAAATACCAATTGCATATTCAAAATCAAATATTGCACTTTTGCAAAATTGTAAATAATCAAGAGCATGCAATTATTTAATTGTTTATCAAAGTTAAAAAAAAATATTAGTGAAATATTTTTAGTTATGCAGTTTCTCACATTAAGATAAATAATGGAAAATTAATAAGACTTTAACTTTCCATAAAGCGCGTAATATATTATACAGAATTAAAAATAAATAAGAATTGAATAAACAATCGTCTTGGTAGACAAGTAAACAAATTTGTTAATGATTGTTAAATAAAATATGTAAATACCAATTGCATATTCAAAATCAAATATTGCACTTTTGCAAAATTGTAAATAATCAAGAGCATGCAATTATTTAATTGTTTATCAATGTAAAAAAAAAGATTAGTGAAATATTTTTAGTTATGCAGTTTCTCATATTAAGATACATAATAGAAAATTAATAAGAGTGTAATTTTCCATAAAGCGTGTAAAATATTTATAGAATTAAAATTAAATAAGAATTGAATAAACAATCGTTTTGGTAGACAAGTAAACAAATTTGTTAATGATTGTTAAATAAAATATATAAATACCAATTGCATATTCAAAGACAAATATTGCACTTTTGCAAAATTGTAAATAATCAAGAGCATGCAATTATTTAATCGTTTATCAATGTAAAAACAAAAGATTAGTGAAATATTTTTAGTTATGCAGTTTCTCACATTAAGATAAATAATGGAAAATTAATAAGACTTTAATTTTCCATAAAACGTGGAAAATATTATACAGAATTAAAAATAAATAAGAATTGAATAAACAATCATTTTGGTAGACAAGTAAACAAATTTGGTAATGATCGTTAAATAAAATATGTAAATACCAATTGCATATTCAAAATCAAATATTGCACTTTTGCAAAATTGTAAATAATCAAAAGCATGCAATTATTTAATCGTTTATCAATGTAAAAAAAAAGATTAGTAAAATATTTTTAGTTATGCAGTTTCTCACATTAAGATAAATTATGGAAAATTAATAAGACTTTAATTTTTCATAAAACGCATAAAATATTATATAGAATTAAAAATAAATAAGAATTGAATAAACAATCATTTTGGTAGACAAGTAAACAAATTTGTTAATGATCGTTAAATAAAATATGTAAATACCAATTGCATATTCAAAATCAAATATCGCACTTTTGCAAAATTGTAAATAATCAAGGGCATGCAATTATTTAATTGTTTATCAATGTAAAAAAAAAGATTAGTCAAATATTTTTAGTTATGCAGTTTCTCACATTAAGATAAATAATGGAAAATTAATAAGACTTTAATTTTCCATAAAGCGCATAAAATATTATACAGAATTAAAAATAAATAAGAATTGAATAAACAATCGTTTTGGTAGACAAGTAAACAAATTTGTTAATGATCGTTAAATAAAATATGTAAATACCAATTGCATATTCAAAATCAAATATTGCACTTTTGCAAAATTGTAAATAATCAAGAACATGCAATTATTTAATTGTTTATCAATGTAAAAAAAAAAGATTAGTGAAATATTTTTAGTTATGCAGTTTCTCACATTCAGATAAATAATGGAATATTAATAAGACTTTAATTTTCCATAAAGCGCGTAAAATATTACACAGAATTAAAAATAAATAAGAATTGAATAAACAATCATTTTGGTGGACAAGTAAACAAATTTGTTAATGATCATTAAATAAAATATGTAAATACCAATTGCATATTCAAAATCAAATATTGCACTTTTGCAAAATTGTAAATAATCAAGAGCATGCAATTATTTAATCGTTTATCAAGGTAAAAACAAAAGATTAGTGAAATATTTTTAGTTATGCAGTTTCTCACATTAAGATAAATAATGGAAAATTAATAAGACTTTAATTTTCCATAAAGCGCGTAAAATATTTACAGAATTAAAAATAAATAAGAATTGAATAAACAATCATTTTGGTAGACAAGTAAACAAATTTGTTAATGATCGTTAAATAAAATATGTAAATACCAATTGCATGTTCAAAATCAAATATTGCACTTTTGCAAAATTGTAAATAATCAAGAGCATGCAATTATTTAATCGTTTATCAATGTAAAAAAAAAGATTAGTGAAATATTTTTAGTTATGCAGTTTCTCACATTGAGATAAATAATGGAAAATTAATAAGACTTTAACTTTCCATAAAGCGCGTAAAATATTATACAGAATTAAAAATAAATAAGAATTGAATAAACAATTGAACTTCATTGTCGGCACTTGAAAACTAACCTCGAAAGAGCCAATTTCTTGTATTTCCGTTCATAACACAAGCACGTTACGGACTTGGGTTCCAGATTATAAAATCTGACGTTGTGTATTCTACAAGTAGACATTATTTACACAGTATCGTAAATTAATAATTAACAAAGAAAAAGATAATTCATCGGATAACTCGTGTATACACTTTAAAAAAACATAACCGCACCATTTTCACACGCGGTAGCAACGAGATATATATATATATAACACACGTGAGGACATTTCGAACAACCGGAAGTTGGAAACGAGTGGAATATCGAGGCCTCGTTAATCGATATGTTATTTTTTTGTCGTTAAGAAGTTGGCAACGAGTGGAATATCGAGCCCTCGTTAATCGATATGTTATTTTTTTGTCGTTAAGAAGTTGGCAACACGTGAAAAACCGGGTCTTCACGGCTAAGTTCACGGAAAATGCCGTGTTTCTGTTTGCGCGAAAACGTGCAAGCCAAGCGACAATCGTAAATGTGAGTCTCGCGGGAAACTTGTTTCATTATTAAAACAGTGTTTAACACCGGAATTATCATCCTAAAAATCATGAACTCCATAGTCTGATAATAGAAGCGAGTGTCTGTGATATCGTGTAGTTGCGATAAATCATCAGATATGGCGGATATCGATAATTCCACTGTGTTTACAAACGGTGTGTCCTGTGGCACATCGGATCTTCTTCGTCAGGCATTCCAGGAGGTTGTTGACGACGAGGATCACGACAACGAATTCGTGGCTTTTCTTCAGGGTGAAGGCGATGGATCCCAAACTATTCACTTAACTCACGCTCAGGCGTCGGCTTTGAGGTTAACCTTCGAGGTTGACTCGGTCGACGAGCAGACCAACAACATAACCTATAATCAGCAACAAAATGTTATTCTCAACGATATCCAAAACGCCGGTGGCCTTGAAACCGGCGAAAGTTCACCGCAGCAAAACGATTCCATTGATACATTAAACTTTCAGACAACTTCGAACTCTGAAATAAACAATGCAGCGAAGGTCGAGTGTCCCCAACTTCAAGAGTGGGCGACGCACCAGGAAGCATCACAGAACGAAGGGCTGGAAAATGAATCGATGCAGATAGAAGGGCTGCAAACGTCCAATGGGCTTTTTCATAACAATGACCAATATTCCGAACATCAGAATGTGCACAAAATCTATGTTCAGCAAAATTCCGTCGCTGGTAACGGCGCAGGAGTCAACAATGGAGAAATTCAGTTTACGGTCGAAGCGACGACGCCACAGAATTTTCAACAGAATAACGCGATACCCAGAACTTCGCAGGCGCAGATATTGCAGAGGCTTCCTGTTATTCTTCCCTCTTCGCAGTTTATCATAAAACCTGCACAGACCATCTTGAAATCTACTAAAAACATAAGGATACTACCGAGTACCAATAAAATGGGAAACGTTGGAACGATCAATGGGAATACGAGTCAAAATTCTATTTTGTTGCCCAAAGGCGTTCTTAACACACTTTCGCCGCAGATACTTAAAGCCACACCTATAACTACACAGCTGATAAACAGCAGTACGATATCGACTCAATTGTTGAACACTTCGCAAATTTTGACAACAAATTGTGACTTCCAGAGTCAAAATGGTAACATCAATGGCACAAGGGCGCAGAATTTGATAAACACTCCGATTCGACTTTCACCTGCAATAAAAACATCCACGGGAATGATTCCCAGAGGCAACGGACAGCAATTTGTCATACCGACTCTCAAAACTTCTCAGGACAGTACAATAGTTAAATCGGTTCAGGTTTCCAACGGAAACTCTGTGAAACCTGGAATTTCGGGTCAATTTCTCAAATCCGTTCAAATACCCGCACAGATGATTAGAGCGGCTAATACAACTTTTGTAAAAACCACAACTGCATCTTCGACTCCTGTAAAAATGACGACAACCACGAATGCGCCGATAATTTTCAGAACAGCTTCGCTATTGAAACCTCAGGATTTTAAAACAGTGACGACTAACGCTTCCTCGATTTTGCGAAATTCTAGCCAGAGTCCATCGACTCCAATTTCTATATTAAAGCCACAATCCAAGGGAGTGACAAATAGTCCGAATCGACAAAATCTGATCATAAACAGTCAGAATCTTGTGGCAAATCCGCAGAACGCGCGATTTGTTCAAAAAACTATGAATTGCCAAATTAACGAGAATGTGAATGAGAGACTGAAGACTGCGCAGACTAATTTGAAACAGAAAGCAAATGATAACGCTATGGCAACTGCCAAAGTTGTCAAGAGAGCCAAAGTAGCTGGCTTGCACAATCCTGTGGCTTTGACTCCTGAACAAACTGATACCACAAAGCCATTGGGATCTACCGAAAATCCGATTCAAATTGTTCAACAGGGTCAAAGTTTTCATAGCATGCAGAGGCTGACACAGTCGCAATTAAAGCAAATTTCTCATGTCTTGCAGCAGAGAAGCCAAGAGGCAGCATTGCCAAATGAAAGGATCGTTTATAGGTACTTAAGAAATCTCAATTATCGTAGTATTACAATATCAAGTATTTTCTGTCCATTTAGTCAATATAAATTTTTTTAAATTTTCTGCCTGTATTGTCAATTTTTTTATAAGTTCAGTAGATTATATAAAATTATGGACTTTAAGGAAATGTTCCAGAGTCGTTTTTCCCGATGAACTGGATCTCCGAATGAAAAATGCGGGCAATTTGTTGAAAGGTCGAGGCGGTAAACGAGGAAGGCCTAAAAAGACTGCAGTGAAACCTGCAGTTCCAGTGGTTAAAATGCCGACTGCAGCGGAAGAGGAACACGAGGAGATGAAGGTTTTTATCCTATTTTCTGCAGAAATCACATATATTTTTTAATTACTTTTATTCATTTTTTTAAACTATGCACTATTCGAATAGAAAATCATTCAAAGCGCTTTTCAGAAAGTATAACTACAGCTTTTTATTCTGCAGAAATTAACGTCCCACATATTGTACAATTATTATTAATAAATTAGAGTCCATTTTCAATTGATCATAATATTCATAAAATATTCATAAAATTCTTTAAATTTGTATATTTTCATACGCACAAACTTTCTTGAAAATTGAAATATCCTGTTCACACTGATTTCTCTTAATCTTACTGACATAATAAAGTTTTGTACATTTTTAAACCCATCCCTTATTTCGATCATAAATCTGCTTTCTATTCAAGCGTAAGACACGCAAAAAAAAAGAATATTTTATTTGTGTTTTTATTGTTATTGCAATCATTGAGAACAATATTTCATTGGTCTAAATATTAAAAAGTTCATGGACGACAAATGCGAAATTCATTGTTAGCGATTTATTCGTAATCTGATTGGTTTCGTTGCCAAACATACTGAGATTAAAATTTTTTGTTTATGTCCAATGTCAAAACCAGAGTTGTAAATGCCTAATACTTATAGAAATAATGATGATGATACGATCAGCTCTATAATTATGATTTTATAATAATAACATGTAGCGATTGTAATACGATGATTAAACTTTGGCAAAAATTATTATTTTTCAATAAAAATTCACGGCAATCCTTTTGAAAAAATGGAAAAAAATAAGTAATACATTACTTATTTCTTCCATTTTTTCTACTATTTCTTGCAATATTAAAGAATATATTAAAGAGAATATATATCAGAAAAATTGAAAATTAGTATTTTTTTCAGCTTTTCAAATGTTTGCACTCTATTTTATAATCACTACATATTATTATTATGAAATCATAATTACAAAACAAATTGTACTGTAAACTATATCTCATGAATTAATAGGGATTTACAATTCTGGTCAAAACTTATATATAAAGAGACTCGGGCGCTTATCTTTATTAAAAAAATCCATTAATTTCAGGACGATCGTAAAAAAGTTGTGGCGAGAACAAGATCTGGTCGTTTGTCTCGTCCGCCTCGTCATATGGTGCGCGATTACAAGCACCTTCATCATCTAGACTTCACGCAACCGGATCTCGACGACTCAGACGGTGGTTACAGCGACTACAACACAAACGCCGAAAAAATGGTCACCGACGGTTCCCCAAAAGAGCTTCTAAGTGGTCTGGAGGTACCGAAGCGAAAAATATCCGATCACTTTCGTTGTCCAACGTGTAACAAAATTTATCTCGGAAGATCGCGAATGGCAAAGCATTTTGAGACGCATCCGGATCACGGAAGACCCGAACAACTTCCGCCGGCAACGCCAGATCCAGAACTAAAAAGAGCAGCAACACCTCAAGATCCTTTAAAGAGAAAAGGCAAAAAACGTGGGCCTTGGGCGTATGTAACACCGGAAGCAAAATCCGAGAGGCGTCAAGTTAAACTCAAAGAAGCTATATCAGTTTGCGAAAATCTCGAGATAATAAATATCGCCGCAAAACCCGTTTTAAACGCTCAATCGCTCTTCGATCTTCTAGTTCTCAAATCAGATAACAACGTGCGAACTTTTCTCAGCGAATTGAAGGGCTTGATGAACAAAGTTCGCCAACAAATTGGCGCAATGCTTACTGTCGCTGTAGATGGCGATAGCGACAACGGCGATGTCGTTGATCTTCATGAGAATCTGCTGTGCGATGCACTCGGCTTGGATCCAGGTTTTTACAAGATAAAAAACGAAGCCTTCAGAAAACCCGAAGAAACTTTCAATTCCCAGATCGATACGATGATCAACGAAGAGCCGCCGCTTAAACTTCAAAAAACACACGACACAGACGATTCCAAGGAAATTTCCGAGGAAGGAATGTCAAGTGGCTTTTCCGAAAGCTCCGATATGAGCGTATCGGATTTTCTTAACGAGCGTAAAAACGATCTTGCCAATAGCAATTGCCCGGAAGTTCTCACAGCTTTGACACTAATGCCAAGAAACACGAGTCCAATAAATGCTCCTGAAGTTACGAAATCGAACAGCATGTCAAAACTTTTGATCTCCAATCCTGAGATCCAGAATCAAATATCCGAAAATCCGGGATTCCAAAAGATAGACATTAATTCGTCGAAATCGTACAGAAAATTGGAGAGCCTTAAGGACGGATTTGCCAAACTTACCGAGAGCCTGGAATTGACGAGCTGCTCGTCTGTTTTTACGAAATTGGACGGCAGTTACGAGCAACCGAAGATGCAGACTCTTCAACAATCTTTTATCAAATTAGAGCCAATGGAGCAGGGATTTAAGCTGGAAAACAGCACCGTCAGCACGTACGAGAAAGAGGACTCGCAGGGTTTCGATAAAATGCAAAACGGCTACGAAAGTTTGGAGACAGGATCGCCGAGTTTCGTTAAAGGTTTTCACAAGCTAATATCGAAAATTGTGCCGATGGAGAGCGACGAGAATTGCATTAAAAATGAGGCTTCGACGATGGATGGAAATTCTGGAAAAATGATGAGAGGATGCAAAATGTCCGATGGTTTGCCCATTCTTCAGGATTCTGTGCAGATAATGAGCGGCTCTTGCGACCCTAGCAGTATTTTTGGTAGCACCGATAATCTCGATATGGGAAAAATAACGGGTTACGATCACATACCGCATTTGGATATTTTGTCGACGAGCGGCGTTATCGACAAGCACTTGATGATGGACGAAAAACTCGTCGAGCAACTTCATCTTGTTGATCAGACGAATTTGGTTGACGAACTCGTTTCCGAGAGACTGAAGAATATCATGCCTGACAATATTTTGGAAAATAATTTGATACCAAATGGTACTAATCTCGACACGGATTTGGATTTTGAAGCGCTCAGCGAGGAATTCAACAGAAATACGAGAAGTTGATTTCTGGATGAGCTTTTGCAATGTGTTCCTATTGAATTGACTGTCGTGTACGCGGGAGGACGTTGACACTACTTTTCAATTCACGAGCGAATTAATTTATTACTAACGTCCGCTAATACACCGCGTGATTATTTTTTTCGGTTTCAACATTAATTTGCGAATAACTGACAATAGGACTTAGTTTTGAGCTGAGAAAACCCGTTTTTGCTTGGCCAAGCAAATTCTTTTTTTCAATTTCTTTGGATTTTCAGTAAATTGATGAACTTTCGTTATTTAATGGTTGACTCCCAATGGTACTAATCTTGACACGGATTTGGATTTTGAAGCGCTCAGCGAGGAATTCAACAGAAATACGAGAAGTTGATTTCTGGATGAGCTTTTGCAATTTGTTCCTATTGAATTGACTGTCGTGTACGCGGGAGGACGTTGAGACTACTTTTCAATTCACGAGCGAATTAATTTATTACTAACGTCCGCTAATAAACCGCGTGATTATTTTTTCGGTTTCAACATTAATTTGCGAATAACTGACAATAGGACTTAGTTTTGAGCTGAGAAAACCCGTTTTTGCTTGGCCAAGCAAATTCTTTTTTTCAATTTCTTTGGATTTTCAGTATATTGATGAACTTTCGTTATTTAATGGTTGACTCTTCGTGCAAATTATAATTTATGGTTTGTCACAAGTTTCTTGATATTTAACCCGCCGGAGACTTTTTGGACAGAGATGGGCACTTTTACCAATTATTTCATCATTTTTAATGAGCACCATTTGTTTATTTATCCTGTAATTAATTTGTTATTAAATATTTTAGGAAAGTGACCTGCAAGATATATAACTGCATGTTTCAACTTTGTGCAGTCCTGTTAACACGGTTTTAGCAATGAATTTCATGCAACGATAATAATAAATGGAACGAACAAAAATAACAATCGCTGTTTTTGACGTTACTATTTTTTGTTTCGTGAAATTCATTGCAAAATAAGTATTTTTCAAGGACCTAATATACAATAAAAATGTACAGTTATATGTTGTGCAGATCACTTTGCTTAAGTATTTAATAATAAATTATAGAATTAATCAATAAAAAATGCTTATTGAATATAACAAAAGGTGCCTGTCTTTAAGGAAATAAAGCGATCTTCGGTGCAACTTTTTTTCTTTGAAAATTAGATGAAAAATAAGGTTCATCTAGCGAGCAAAATACATTTTTTCCGTTGACTTCTGATTTCTCAGTAAAAAGCGGTTTTACAGCATCTTGAATTAACGAATGCTGAAAGTAAAATATACTTTTGCAAAAATGATACAAAATACGAATGTATTTTCGTAGCATGAACACTTTTTTATTTTGTGCAATATTTTTAAACCAATTGAAAGCACAAAACTGTAACTTTTGCTAATTTTGCTAATTTTAAAGATGGGCTTTCATGTCACTAATTTAAGGTCCCAAAAAAATAATAAAAACATGTGATCCAGATTAGAAAAAGATGAACCATCTTTTTTTCTTTACGGGTTGCAAAATAAAGCTATTAAAAAAAAATTTCGGTGCACCATACTGAGAAAGAACTCAAAGTTATGTTCGCACAAAGTGATAATATTAGTAAAATTTTAAGTCTTTTTTAATAGTAAGCAATGTAGGTTTAAAAAAAACTCACGTGGGTATTTAATTACTTGATAATAACATAAATTGCTGTTCAATTTTTCGTATAAACAGTCCACGTTCTCCCTCACATTGAAAGATACACGAGAGCTCGATGATTCTTTGGATTCTGTTAGATGCTAGATAAACATTTTTTTATAGCTCTTGACAAAACGCCAGACATTTAGGTCTGGCCATGTGTAATTAATCTGTCCTTCTATGTACGATCCCAGATTCATTTTCATTTCTATACTTTTGTAAAATAATTTTCGTTCATTATTATTATAATATTACTGCGATAAAATATTTTCTTTTTTAAAACTTTTTTTCAAGCGATTTGAGGCCGACTACTCGATCGTAGAAAAAAAAAAAAAAAATTGTAAGACGGACGAGGCAATAATTTTAGGTGTTGAAACTTCTGAATGATTCGTTCGATCGTTGAAGATAGATAATTTTCCTCCCGTCTAAATATATATGTAAAACTTCTCGACAGCTACTTAGAAATTTCGACTTTTAAGTGATAAGTTAATTCGAAAGTGAGCGAATATCTCGAGTTGGAGAAAAAAAAAAAAAAACCCTCGGAAAAATTGTTTTGAGGGCCAAAAAAATATACGCTAGTCTTTGAGTGCTGGAAACTGAATTCCATCGTTACTCTTGGGATCTCCTACGTATTTTATTTTATTTTATTTTATTTTATTTTATTTTTTTTTTTTATTTTATTTTTTTTTTATTTTTTTTTTTTTTTTGTTGGGGAAATTACTTAAGTGAGAATAAAAATAAAGGGGCCAGAAATTATAATAGAGTTCATCGGCCGGCAATTAAGTTATTCCTGTAAATATAATGTACAGTAAAAATGATAATACGTTTAGGATAAGTATTGTAAACGCATCTAGCGCCAATCATCGTCGTCGTCATCGGAATAATCGGAGAATGAAGAAAACTAATTTCATTGTATTCGAGAAATTGCAATATTGCAAAAATTTGCGCCGATTTGCACCGTTTCGAGTTTTAATTACTCGAAGCACAGAGATAAAGATGTTATATTGTAACGGGTACGGGAAGATTTTGTATGCAACATTGAAGATTATTCCATCCATAGAATCACAGCATTTATGACTATAAGAACGTCGATACTAATGTAAATAATCGTGGCAATCGGTTAGATTTAGACACTGTAGTACCTACGAGTCCCTATATACTATATGTTGTATAAATACTCGACACGGAGAGGCAGTGCTTCCATTAAAACAGTTAAACCAAATGCTCAAACTTTGTCTAATTCGAAGAGCGCACTGGTTGCTCCATGTAGTGTCTGCTGAGTAATGTATTATCACGTTAACTTGATACGAGATAAGAGAAAAACGAAAATAAAAAAAACATAATTCTAATTACTACGTGTTTATTTTTATTCTATAGTAATTATTGATTTTTCACATTCATCATGTGCATTCAAACAGCGAAAAGCAATATTTTTCAACATTCCCAATAATCGCAATTAATATCTTTCAAAATTGTTTTTGTATGCCCTTGTAAATAAAAAATTGTGATTTGCCCTAAAAATTTTATTTTTTAAACATTTGGTCTTTAGTCATGTTATGACTAAAGATTATATTACACAAGTAACGTATTCTTACGTAAACTTTCATGTGAAAGACATAAAAATGTTGTGAATAGAAAAAGATATTCTAATTATTACGTATTTATTTTTACAGTATAATAATTGGTAATTTTTTTAAAGCTCATCTGTGCCAAGTTTCTATTAACATGGACTCAAGCGCAAATTAAAAAAAAAACATTCTAATTACTACGTGTTTATTTTTATTCTATAGTAATTATTGATTTTTCACATTCATCATGTGTATTCAAACAGCGAAAAGCAATATTTTTCAGCATTCCCAATGATCGCAATTAATATCTTTCAAAATTGTTTTTTTATGTCTTGTAAATAAAAATTGTGATTTGCCCTAAAAAATTTATTTTTTAAACATTTGTTCTTTAGTCATGTTATGACTAAAGAATACATTACACAAGTAATGTGTTCTTACGTAAACTTTCATGTGAAAGACATAAGAATGTAGTGAATAGAAAAAGATATTCTAATTATTACGTATTTATTTTTACAGTATAATAATTGGTAATTTTTTTAAAGCTCATCTGTGCCAAGTTTCTATCAACATGGACTCAAGCGGAAATTAAAAAAAAAAACATTCTAATTACTACGTGTTTATTAATATACTATAATAATTATTGATTTTTCACATTCATCATGTGCATTCAAACAGCGAAAAGCAATATTTTTCAGCATTCCCAATGATCGCAATTAATATCTTTCAAAATTGTTTTTTTATGCCTTGTAAATAAAAATTGTGATTTGCCCTAAAAAATTTATTTTTTAAACATTTGTTCTTTAGTCATGTTATGACTAAAGAATACATTACACAAGTAATGTGTTCTTACGTAAACTTTCATGTGAAAGACATAAGAATGTTGTGAATAGAAAAAGATATTCTAATTATTACGTATTTATTTTTACAGTATAATATAATTGGTAATTTTTTTAAAGCTCATCTGTGCCAAGTTTCTATCAACATGGACTCAAGCGCAAATAAAAAAAAAACATTCTAATTACTACGGGTTTATTTATATTCTATAATAATTATTGATTTTTCACATTCATCATGTGCATTCAAACAGCGAAAAGCAATATTTTTCAGCATTTCCAATAATCGCAATTAATATCTTTTAAAATTGTTTTTGTATGTCTCGTAAAAAAAATTGTGATTTGTCCTAAAAATTTTATTTTTTAAACATTTGTTCTTTAGTCATGTTATGACTAAAGAATACATTACACAAGTAATGTATTCTCACGTAAACTTCCATGTGAAAAACATAAGAATATTGTGAATAGAAAAAGATATTCTAATTATTACGTATTTATTTTTACAGTATAATAATTGGTATTTTTTTTAACATGAACTCAAGTGCAAAAAAAAAACATTCTAATTACTACGTGTTTATTAATATTTTATAATAATTGTTGATTTTTCACATTCAACATGTCCATTCAAATAGCGAAAAGCAATATTTTTCAGCATTCCCAATAATCGCAATTAATATCTTTCAAAATTGTTTTTTTATGTCTTGTAAAAAAAAAATTGTGATTTGCCTTAAAAATTTTAGTTTTTAAACATTTATTCTTGAGTCATGTTATGACTAAGAGCGAAAAACAATATTTTTCAGCATTCCCAATAATGGCAATTAATATCTTTCAAAATTGTTTTTGTATATCTCGTAAAAAAAATTGTGATTTGTCCTAAAAATTTTATTTTTTAAACATTTGTTCTTTAGTCATGTTATGACTAAAGATTATATTACACAAGTAATGTATTCTCACGTAAACTTCCATGTGAAAGACGAATAGAAAAAAAAATTTTAATTATCACATATTTATTGCTTCCTCATAGAGGAAGCTTTGTTTTTTTACAGTATAATAATTGGTAATTTTTCTAAACCTCATCTGTGCCAAGTTTCTACCAACATGGACTCAAGTGCAGTCGTTGTCCTATCAGGTATTTGAGTTTGGTGAACCCATGCAGCCAAGTGCAACATTTTCCAGCTCTCACGATGATCGTGAGCGACGTTTTCCAATATTTTCCGTTTCACCGCAGCCTCGTTTTTGTATCCCTCATAAATAAATTTGGCGGTTTGTGCTAAAAATTTTATATTCATTAGATCGAACAGATAGATTTTTTTTATACCTCATTTTGTATAAATATTTTTATACACTGAAAAAAAAAATGTCACTGATTCATTAAATCCATCGTTTGCGGGCTGCCAAAAGAAGTATTTTTTAATTAACTCTCGTTCTTCTTCGTTCAATCCCATTGAAAATTGAAATAAAAAAATATTATTTTGCTTATTTTAGAGTTATTGTTTCGATCTCGTATGCAATTGGAGGAATTAGAATTTATATTATGTTGATCAGAGTTGGGCAGCAAAAATTACTTAGTTCAGAAATTACTGCTTTAATTACAATTACCTTCAGTAATTGTATTGGATTTCAAATTAAATACAATTACTTTCAGTAATTGTATTGGATTTCAAATTAAATACAATTACTTTCAGTACTTGTATTGGATTTCAAATTAAATACAATTACTTTCAGTAATTGTATTGGATTTCAAATTAAATACAATTACTTTCAGTAATTGTACTTACTGAAATTATTGTATTTTGTATTTACAAAATACAATTACATTTTGTAATTGTATTGGATTTCAGATTAAATACAATTACATTTTGTAATTGTATTGGATTTTAAATTAAATACAATTACATTTTGCAATTGTATTGGATTTCAAATTAAATACAATTACATTTTGCAATTGTATTGGATTTCAAATTAAATACAATTACATTTTGTAATTGTATTGGATTTCAAAATAAATACAATTACATTTTGTAATTGTATTGGATTTTAAATTAAATACAATTACATTTTGTAATTGTATTGGATTTCAAATTAAATACAATTACATGTTGTAATTGTATTGGATTTCAAATTAAATACAATTACTTCCAGTAATTCGTATTTTGTAATTTTCCATTACAATTTTGCCCAACTCTGATGTTGATAACGCTTGTTTTTGGCAGCTCACAAACGATGGATTTATTGAATCAATGACATTTTTTTTCCAGTGTGTTGATAATAAAAACGTACCAAATTGCTCTACAGGCCAAGTCTGAAACAATTTATCCGGGCATTTGTGTAATGAACTCACAGCATTTAATTGCAATGCAGCTTGATTCAAATTTTCGACGATTTGATCCTGTTAAAAAAAAAAACGTCTTTAGATTTGTTGCTTATCAAATATTGGCATAAATTAATAATATTTTCAATAAAATTAGTACCAATTTCTCGCAATCTTTCGCCAAATCCTCGCAAAGATCTTCCAATTCTTCAGGATAACTTTCGTCGACCTTGATTTGCGTTATGTTCTTCAAAAGTGACAAACCATGCAAATGGATGTTGTTCCATTGTTGAATACTTGCGTGTATTGTTGCAGCCAAATCACGTACTATTCGTGGATTTCCAGTCAAGTTTTTGGTCTGTGAAATTTTTGTGCCTGGAGATTCTGTAAATTATAACTGTATTATAATCGAAATATAATATTGTCATTACACGCAGATACGAGATTTCGACAAGAATTCAAATAAATAACTTACTGCAAATTGGCGAAAACTGCGCCATGTTTAAAAATCCGTTTTTCGAGATCTATTCTTTCCAGCGATCTATAAGATTTTTTTTATCGATGGTTTACAACTGACGGATTTGTCAAAAATTATCTAGAAACTTTGAGAGATGTTATTGCTACCATAACCTCCTGAATATTATACATAACCTAAGTATCTTAAGAGAACCGCTTCTTGCCTCATCTATCTATGAAAAAACATGCGCGAAAACTAATTTGAAACTGGAACTCTGTCCACATTCCTTTACTCCTTTCTATATTATGTAAATTAGTTGCCGTGAAAAATATATATTATTTTTAATAGTACAGCTTTCATTTTTCAACTTCCACGAACATTTTACCATACAATTTATTCTTAATGACGCAAATCATAAACTTAATAAATGGTAATCATTTTTTTACCATACGTTGGTTTTATTTTTAAATTTTAACTCAAGATGGCAAGTAATTTATGGCAATCAAACCTAAAGAATCTAAATGAACATTTTTATTTGGTGATCTAAAGCGTGTTCAAATTTTCTGCCTCGAACTTAAAGGACCTAAATGAAAATTGCTTGTTTCAACGAAAAAAAATGAACGTACAACGTTGCAATTTATTGATTTCCCGTTATTTCCAAATTAATAATCATTAAATTGATTAATTATGATTTTTAATTACCCTTAAGTTGTAATCTAGCATAAATTTTTAATACATTCAGAAATTTTTTTATTAAAAAAAAGTTTTTTTTTTTGCATAATAGACAGTAAATTTAGTTTTACTGCAACGTTGACTATATCCTTATGTTTAAGGAGGTTGGAGCGCTCCACACTAGTCAAATCAGTGCAACATTTTTAAAAGCGTTTCGACAATTTCAGATGGTTTAATAATCTGTTCCAAGGTGTTAATCACGTAGCAGCATTAGTTCTTGATATTCAAATACATTCGCAGCTGTCGTATGAACAGTAAATCGATCAATATCTCCAAATTTCCGATGTCATGTTTTTTCATCCAGTTTTGTAAAAGGATAAACCGTAATATCAGTCCGATTATGACGAAACATAGCTCATTTTGATCAGTGGAAGATCCTTAATCGATTGACCGTCCGGATTTTCTATAGTATCAGGCTTTCAAAAGTTACAGCCATTTGTATAGTTGACGTTAGGTTATGATAGAATAAACAAACGGTTGTATCTTTTGAACTACTAATACGATTTTAAAAAATAGACGGCCAATCGATAGAATATCTTTTAGTAAACAAAATGAGCTATTGGTCGTCATAATCGGACTGATATTACGGTTTACCCTTTTAAAAAACTGGATGAAAAAACATAACATCGGAAATTTGCAGATATTGATCGATTTAGTGTTGATATCACAGCTGTGAATGGATTTGAATATCAAGAACTAATGCTGCTATGTGATTAACACCTTGGAACAAATTATTAAACGATATGAAATTGTAGAAACGCTTTTAAAAATTTAACACTGATTTGAGCGCTCCAACCTCCTTTTCCAGTTTTGTAAAAGGGTAAACCGTAATATCAGTCCGATTATGACGAAACGTAGCTCATTTTGATCAGTGGAAGATCCTTAATCGATTGACCGTCCGGATTTTCTATAGTATCAGGCGTTCAAAAGTTACAGCCATTTGTATACTTGACGTTAGGTTATGATAGAATAAACAAACGGTTGTATCTTTTGAACTACTAATACGATTTTAAAAAATAGACGGCCAGTCGATAGAATATCTTTTAGTAACCAAAATGAGCTATTGGTCGTCATAATCGGACTGATATTACGGTTTACCCTTTTAAAAAACTGGATGAAAAAACATAACATCGGAAATTTGCAGATATTGATCGATTTAGTGTTGATATCACAGCTGTGAATGGATTTGAATATCAAGAACTAATGCTGCTATGTGATTAACACCTTAGAACAAATTATTAAACGATATGAAATTGTAGAAACGCTTTTAAAAATTTGACACTGATTTGAGCGCTCCAACCTCCTTTTCCAGTTTTGTAAAAGGGTAAACCGTAATATCAGTCCGATTATGACGAAACATAGCTCATTTTGATCAGTGGAAGATCCTTAATCGATTGACCGTCCGGATTTTCTATAGTATCAGGCGTTCAAAAGTTACAGCCATTTGTATACTTGATGTTAGGTTATGATAGAATAAACAAACGGTTGTATCTTTTGAACTACTAATACGATTTTAAAAAATAGACGGCTAATCGATAGAATATCTTTTAGTAAACAAAATGAGCTATTGGTCGTCATAATCGGAGTGATATTACGGTTTACCCTTTTAAAAAACTGGATGAAAAAACATAACATCGGAAATTTGCAGATATTGATCGATTTACTGTTGATATCACAGCTGTGAATGTATTTGAATATCAAGACTAATGCTGCTATGTGATTAACACCTTGGAACAAATTATTAAACGATATGAAATTGTAGAAACGCTTTTAAAAATTTAACACTGATTTGAGCGCTCCAACCTCCTTTTCCAGTTTTGTAAAAGGGTAAACCGTAATATCAGTCCGATTATGACGAAACATAGCTCATTTTGATCAGTGGAAGATCCTTAATCGATTGACCGTCCGGATTTTCTATAGTATCAGGCGTTCAAAAGTTACAGCCATTTGTATACTTGACGTTAGGTTATGATAGAATAAACAAACGGTTGCATCTTTTGAACTACTAATACGATTTTAAAAAATAGACGGCCAATCGATAGAATATCTGTTAGTAAACAAAATGAGCTATTGGTCGTCATAATCGGACTGATATTACGGGTTACCCTTTTAAAAAACTGGATGAAAAAACATAACATCGGAAATTTGCAGATATTGATCGATTTACTGTTGATATCACAGCTGTGAATGGATTTGAATATCAAGACTAATGCTGCTATGTGATTAACACCTTGGAACAAATTATTAAACGATATGAAATTGTAGAAACGCTTTTAAAAATTTAACACTGATTTGAGCGCTCCAACCTCCTTTTCCAGTTTTGTAAAAGGGTAAACCGTAATATCAGTCCGATTATGACGAAACATAGCTCATTTTGATCAGTGGAAGATCCTTAATCGATTGACCGTCCGGATTTTCTATAGTATCAGGCGTTCAAAAGTTACAGCCATTTGTATACTTGACGTTAGGTTATGATAGAATAAACAAACGGTTGTATCTTTTGAACTACTAATACGATTTTAAAAAATAGACGGCCAATCGATAGAATATCTTTTAGTAAATAAAGTGAGCTGTTGGTCGTCATAATCGGACTGATATTACGGTTTACTCTTTTAAAAAACTGGATGAAAAAACATAACATCGGAAATTTGCAGATATTGATCGATTTACTGTTGATATCACAGCTGTGAATGGATTTGAATATCAAGACTAATGCTGCTATGTGATTAACACCTTGGAACAAATTATTAAACGATATGAAATTGTAGAAACGCTTTTAAAAATTTGACACTGATTTGAGCGCTCCAACCTCCTTTTCCAGTTTTGTAAAAGGGTAAACCGTAATATCAGTCCGATTATGACGAAACATAGCTCATTTTGATCAGTGGAAGATCCTTAATCGATTGACCGTCCGGATTTTCTATAGTATCAGGCGTTCAAAAGTTACAGCCATTTGTATACTTGACGTTAGGTTATGATAGAATAAACAAACGGTTGTATCTTTTGAACTACTAATACGATTTTAAAAAATAGACGGCCAATCGATAGAATATCTTTTAGTAAACAAAATGAGCTATTGGTCGTCATAATCGGACTGATATTACGGTTTACCCTTTTAAAAAACTGGATGAAAAAACATAACATCGGAAATTTGCAGATATTGATCGATTTAGTGTTGATATCACAGCTGTGAATGGATTTGAATATCAAGAACTAATGCTGCTATGTGATTAACACCTTGGAACAGATTATTAAACCATCTGATATTGTAGAAACACTTTTAAAAATTTAGCACTGATTTGAGTTGTGTGGAGCGCTCCAACCTCCTTAACGAATCTGTGTGTATGTGTGTATTAGTGGAATACCAGTAAACACAAAACAAAATAACAGTTTCGTTGCTCTTTTATTACAATTTCTTACTCAGCAATGTAACTGTTTTATAACAAATGTGTTATAAAACAGTTACATTGCTGAGTAGGAAATTGTAACATTGCAGTAATCTCCGTGTAATTTGTGGCAACTGGGATTTTTAAGATAGAGATGCGTACACTGACATTATATATGTGTAACAAGTTATTAAATCCCGCTACTATTTCTTGATAAGTAATTTATAATAAAATAAATCTATAGGGTTGTTAAAAAAAATTATTTATAGGGTTGATTAACACGTTTAACACATTGCAAAATAGAAAAAAAGGCATAAACCTAAGACGGGCAAATGCGGTTAAGAATACATTCTTTTTTCAATTTCCAATATTTTTCGTTATACATAAATATACCGTCTTTTAATTACTGATTTCATGTTGCAAAAAATGTGATATATATAGATTTTAAAATTTCTAACGAAATATACACAAAAAAAGAAAACATCGGTTTTGGCAATTTGAGGTTTTTGGCTTTTTCTATTCTGCTTTCTATCCCAATAAATTCGAAATATTCCTTTACTACAAATCACTTATCAACACTGTTAGAACTTTTTGTATGAAAATTAATATAAAGTATTGGAAGTTTTTTTTGCGGATACGCGTATTAAATTTAATATACAAATATTAATTAATATATAAAAAAATTGTTGCAAAATTAATATACAGTATACTAAACACTTCATAAAAGTTGCGTTTATAATATAATTATTAGAACTTTACAATATATCTGTATAGTAAATGAAATTTAATATACAGATATATTGTAAAGTTCCAATAATTATATTATAAACAAATAATATATTATATTATAAATAAATAATTTAATGAAATTTAATATACCGTATCTGGAAAAGAACTTCCAATACATATATTAATTTTCAAAATATTTTTAACAGTGTGCATATATAATGCAAGAATTTAGATCCTGACATTATTCCAGGATCCATTATTTTTCTTATTCTCTTGCATTTTTTACAGTGTACACTGTAAAAAATTCAAGAGAATTTAATATACAAACCGATATGAGATTTACGAAACGGATAAATGAATTCCATATTAATGTACTTTTATTGTAAATTTTTAGAATAGTATGAGAATTTTCCGATACAAGTATTTGAAAATTACAGTACGTGAGTATTGTAATCTTCATTTTATTATACAAATATTGTATTTGTCAATGACGAATGCATCTGAAAATTAATATACGGTATATCCATCCGAGCTTTATATACGGTATATTAATTTTCAAAAACAAATGTTTTACACTGTTAAAAATGCAAGTGAATTTAATATACCAAACGATATGTGATTTACGAAACGGGTATATGAATTCCATATTAATATACTTTTATAGTAAATTTAAGAATAGTATAAGAATTCTTCGATACTGGAATTTGAAAATTACAGTACGTGATTATTTTAATATACAAATATCGTATTTGTCAATGACGAATGCATCTGAAAATTAATATAACGGTATATGCATCCAAGTTTTATATAATAATAATAATAATAATAATAATATTTATTGGATGCACGAGTGCTAAAAGTATACATGTTTATAAAAAATAATACATTATTTAACACTTTTTATTTATTTAACATTTGAATTATTGGTATCGAGTTCCATCACTTTTATCAAGCACCTCATGCGGGTCGCATAAGCCCTTTATAGGGCATTTCGCGATCGCTATCCTTAAAATTAATCTATCCTATACATTAAATAAATTTTAAAAAACTATATAAATATTTATTTATTTATTTATTTTATTTATTCTACAGTGAACGGGACAAGTCCCTTGTACACATTGAAAAGAATGGCAAAACAATCATTTACTCTTATAACAATTTACATTTACATACTTTAAACTCTATAAATAATATATATATAAAATTAATCTATCCTATACATTAAATAAATTTTAAAAAACTATATAAATAATTTTTTATTTATTTATTTTATTTATTCTACAGTGAACGGGACAAGTCCCTTGTACACATTGAAAAGAATGGCAAAACAATCATTTACTCTTATAACAATTTACATTTACATGCTTTAAACTCTATAAATAATATATATAATAATATATATAAAAAATATAAATAAATAATAATAATAAATAAATAAATATGGTTACGGAGATAACAAATAAACATAAAAAAAAAACGAACATTAATAAATACTGTATATTAATTTTCAAACAAACATTTTTTACAGTGTAGGATTTTTCAAAAATCTTTTCTATAATTAATGTCTACCTTCCCCCCGAAATACAATTTCCCTTTGGGAGTGATCTAGATGCAGAAAATCGGTAGTACATTATAGACACAAAAGCTCCCGGCGCCTCGAGTAGATACCATGCATGACATTTTATATACCTGAAGGCGGTGCCCGATGTTACGAGTCAAGTCGAGCGGGCCTGAGGCAGAAGTAAACCCGTGTGAAAAATGTATAGTATACGATACATCCCATCTCTCTTGTTGCTTTTGTTTGGAGAACGGTAGGAGAACAAGGTCATCACGCAGGTAAAATGGTGAGTAGAGTAGTGGTAGAGGCGGTTGTTGGAGTTGCATCGGTGGCGTACCAAGTTAAACCGCAGCGTTGCACGCGCGTAGTGCCTCAACTATGGCTGCACTGAATATAAGCTCAACAAAGCTCCCTCTCTGAGGCTATTCCCGCGATAACAAACAAAAAAAACAAAAAAAAACCACCAATAACAACAACAAAAAATAATCCTAAGGTCGAAATATTTCGTTGGTTCGGCAAAGAGTCACGGTAGAAGAAGCTCTCGGATCGCGTATTACATTGTATGTAGCGACGACCGGATCGGAAGTGGAAAGGTGCGTCTCGGTCAGAAGGCTCTCAGGGTCCTGGAATTCGGTTTGCCAAGCCGATCTACCGATTCGCTTGGCCAATCGCTTTACGCGCTACAATATTCACTCCGGAGAGTCACTTGCTCTCACCGGTTGTGCGAAAACGACTACATATTTCGATGTGTGTGTTTGTGTGTTAAGTGCGTTGTGTATGAGTGTGGCCACGAATAAACTACGAAAATATATATATAATATACGTATATACGTGCTATATATGTATGTGCATGTGGAATACAAAGTTCGTCTCTTTTTCACACGCAGAGACTCTATAAACTGTTTCCGGCACTTGCTCTTCTTTCTTCACGTTCTATTCTATATTACGCGGATAGAAGAAATACCGTTTTCGATAGTGACATAACTATTATACACTACGAGCCGCGGCATGATAATCGGGACGAAACCCTCACACGTACTTAAATCGTCATCAGATAAAGTGTGTATATATATATATATATCTTTTTTTTTGGTATCGCGACGACTGATAAGGGCACGTTATTAACGCCAGTTGAGTTTTGTCTCTAAAGCGAGAAGGTGACATCAAACATGAAAATGGAGGTAGGTACCTTTTTGTTTTGGTGTTTATAGATAATTACGAGACTAGTTTGTAATTTAGTCGACTAGACGATAATAATTATACTCGGCTCGGATATTCGAGGTGCTTTTCTAAGTGTTACGTGTGGAATTTTATCGGGAAATTGATATAGCGGTGTTGCTATTATGTAGCGCTAGCAGAGAAGACGGTTAGCGGTTATTGTGCGGTAATAATAACGGGGATGCTGGTGTAATTAATCATTTTCCGATAATTAGCAGCTCTAAGTGAGACGTTTTTAACAACTTAATGTGTGTGGATTTCAATAACGCAGTGCTCTATATTTTTTCTTCGGAGTTTTTGCGATTTTTGAATTATGGTTTATAATAGCGATATTTTTGTCGGTTTTACAAGAGCGCAATTTTTTCGTGAACTTTCATTTGGCAGAAACGAAAAAATGGAGGACATTTATTTAAAAATATTGAAAATAAGTATTTTCAATATTTTTGATAACATTTTTACTGAAAAATTAACTGAAATTGAAGATGATATTCTTTGCAGTTATTTTTAAATGTTTTTTTAATGTACACGTTAGCGGTTAGTGCGGTAATAATAACGGGGATGCTGGTGTAATTAATCATTTTCCGATAATTAGTAGCACTAAGTGAGTCGTTATTAACAAGTGAATATATTGTTTATTTCAATAACGCAGTGTTCTATATATTTTCTTGGGAATTTTTGCGATTTTCGTATTATGCTTGATAATAGCGATATTTTTTTTCGGTTTTAGAAGAGCGCAATTTTTTATTGAATTTTCATTTGGCAGAAACGAAAAAATGTAGGATATTTATTTTCAATATTATTGATAAAATGTATTCTGAAAATTGAACTGAAATTGAAGATGATATTCTTTGCAGTTATTTTTAAATGTTTTTTTAATGTACACGTTAGCGGTTAGTGCGGTAATATTAACGGGGATGCTGGTGTAATTAATCATTTTCCGATAATTAGCAGCTCTAAGTGAGACGTTTTTAACAACTTAATGTGTGTGGATTTCAATAACGCAGTGCTCTATATTTTTTCTTGAGAGTTTTTGCGATTTTCGTATTTTGGTTTATAATAGCGATATTTTTTTCGGTTTTACAAGAGCGTAATCTTTTGGTGAACTTTCATTTGGCAGAAACGAAAAAATGTAGGACATTTATTTTCAATATTATTGATAAAATTTATTCTGAAAATTGAACTGCAATTGAAGATGATATTCTTTGCAGTTATTTTTAAATGTTTTTTTAATGTACACGTTAGCGGTTAGTGCGGTAATATTAACGGGGATGCTGGTGTAATTAATCATTTTCCGATAATTAGCAGCTCTAAGTGAGACGTTTTTAACAACTTAATGTGTGTGGATTTCAATAACGCAGTGCTCTATATTTTTTCTTGGGAGTTTTTGCGATTTTCGAATTATGGTTTATGATAGCGATATTTTTTTCGGTTTTACAAGAGCGCAATTTTTTATTGAACTTTCATTTGGCAGAAACGAAAAAATGTAGGACATTTATTTTCAATATTATTGATAAAAGTTATTCTGATTATTTTTCCCATCCAAATTTCGACCAATGGAATTGCACCATTCGACATCACGTGGGGCAAGCTACACAGTATTATACTGATAATTTTTTGATAATTTTGCGTGTTGGTTATATATATAAAACAAAAATCATTTAGCCGCGTCAACAATCTGTCAAACTGACAGATTGAATTTTATTGTGGCAGTCAAAGGATTTTTATTTGATATGAGTAGGTTTGGAGTTGAATCCTTGCAAACTATTGATGAAAAAGTAAAGGGAAATGTCCCTGTTAATACGATTAAATCGAAAACCTCAGTCTGGAATCAATATACAAATGTCTATAACAATTGTGTATTTAACTGCAATACTTTAAACATGAATTAAAAGGTTTTTGTTCTGATTATGAAATTTCCTTGTCGGAGTGATAATTTTTGTCTCATGGTGCAATTCCATTTGTCGCAATTTGAATAGAAAAAAAAATCCCCCGAATACCACTCGAGCTTCGAAATTAATCTGATATTTCCCTCCAGGTTCCCTGCAAACAAATAAACTCGTAAAGTTTTCCAGAAAAATCACTCGCGCTACGCGCTCGTGATTTTTTAACCTGGAAAGCTTGACTCGTTCATTTATTTGCAACGAACCTGTCAGGAAATATCCGATAATTTCAAAGCTCTTGTGGTATTTCATGTGAAAATTGAACTGAAATTGTAGATGATATTCTTTGCAGTTATTTTTAAATGTTTTTTTTAATATGCACGTTCAATCAATCAATATTTTTCCGATAATTAGTAGCGCTAAGTGAATTGTTATTAACAAGTAAGTGTGTATATATTGCTTATTTCAATAACGCAGTGTCCTAGATCTTTTCTTGAGAGTTTTTGCGATTTTTGTATTATGCTTAATAATAGCGTATTTTTTTTCGGTTTTACAAGAGTGCAATTTTTTATTTCCTTTCATTTGGCAAAAACGAAAAAATGGAGGACATTTATTTAACATTTATTTTCAATATTTTTGATAACATTTTTACTGAAAATTTAACTGAAATTGAAGATGATATTCTTTGCAGTTATTTTTAAATGTTTTCTTTAATGTGCACTTTCAATAAATCAATCATTTTCCGATAATTAGTAGCGCTAAGTGAATTGTTATTAACAAGTAAGTGTGTATATATTGCTTATTTCAATAACGCAGTGTTCTAGATCTTTTCTTGAGAGTTTTTGCGATTTTTGTATTATGCTTAATAATAGCGTATTTTTTTTCGGTTTTACAAGAGTGCAATTTTTTATTTCCTTTCATTTGGCAAAAACGAAAAAATGGAGGACATTTATTTAACATTTATTTTCAATATTTTTGATAACATTTTTACTGAAAATTTAACTGAAATTGAAGATGATATTCTTTGCAGTTATTTTTAAATGTTTTTTTTTAATGTGCACGTTCAATCAATCAATAATTTTCCGATAATTAGTAGCGCTAAGTGAGTTGTTATTAACAAGTAAGTGTGTATATATTGCTTATTTCAATAACGCAGTGTTCTAGATCTTTTCTTGAGAGTTTTTGCAATTTTCGTATTATGGTTTATAATAGCAATATTTTTTCGGTTTTACAAGAGCGCAATTTTGATTGAACTTTCATTTGGTAGAAACGAAAAAAATGTAGGTCATTTATTTAACATTTATTTTCGATATTTTTGATAAAATTTTTACTGAAAATTTAACCGAAATTGAAGATGATATTCTTTGCAGTTATTTGTAAATGTTTTTTAATGTACACGTTAGCAGTTAGTGCGGTAATAATAACGGGGATGCTGGTGTAATTAATGATTTTCCGATAATTAGTAGCGCTAAGTGAGTCGTTATTAACAACTAAGTGTGTACATATTGCTTATTTCAATAACGCAGTGCTCTATATTTTTTCTTGGGCGTTTTTGCGATTTTCGAATTATGCTTGATAATAGCGATATTTTTTTCGGTTTTACAAGAGCGCAATTTTTTATTGAACTTTCATTTGGCAAAAACGAAAAAATGTAGGACATTTTTTCAAACATTTATTTTCAATATTTTGGATGAAATTTATTGTTAAACGATCTGTGGCTAATTGATAAAAATGTTTCAAAATTTCCACTTTTTTCGTGATATTTTTACTGACGGTAATATTCTTTGCAGTAATTTTTAATTGTTTTTTTTTTTTAATGTGTATTTTTTGCAAGCATTATCATCAGTATGCATTTCAAAAAGCAATTGGAACTTACAACTCTGCAAGTTGTGAGTTATTCGCACATTGCGAATGATCTAATCAGAGCTAAATGACGATTGTTTCAATTCTGATAAGATTGCTAACATCGACATTCCTGGAGTTTTACAAGACCGTAAAACTTGCTAACAATTTTGATTTTGTGCACACGTTTTTTTTTTACGCTGCTAAAAAAATGTACGTAACATTTTTTCATTATTTCTTTACATTATTTTAAAAATAAAATATATACTATTAAACCGATTTCTTGCTAATTCATAGAAATATGTTCCAGTTCCCAAATTATTTTACGCTAATTTCGAATCATACATGTGTTTATAATAAATATAACTAACATTTTATTCACTCAAGCTTTTTTAAAAAAGTGTTTTTACATGATTAACAGTGTTAATTAAGGTAGTCGTTATTAACTCTGCGATTGTATATAATTTATGTCAATAATGCAGTGCTGTATATTTTGGATTGTGAGTCATTAAGAGTTGCGAATGGTCCGATCGACACCGCATCCGCATTGTTTTAATTCCGATACGATCGACAATATCGATATTTTTAACGTTTATTTGTCGCACGATTTTTCGTCGATTTTTCTGTCGACTTAACCGGTTTTCTTCCACAAAAAACTGTACGAAATATTTTTTAATTATTTATTTTACGTATTCATAATAAAATGTAAAGTAAAAACGATCTGTAGCTAATTATTTAACGGAAATTCCCGTTAAAATGTCCAAACCGCATTGTTTTAATACCGATACGATCGACAATATCGATATTTTTAACGTTTTTATTTGTCGCACAATTTATTGCCGATTTTTCTGTCGACTTAACCGGTTTTCTTCGACAAAAAACTGTACGAAATATTTTTTAATTATTTATTTTACGTATTCATAATAAAATGTAAAGTAAAAACGATCTCTAGCTAATTATTTAACGGAAATTCCAGTTAAAATGTCCAACCTGCAGAAAGATTTCGTCGTCCCTTTTAATATAACTACAATTTTATTAATCCAACCTTGTAATAACGTTTTTTTATCGGTAATTCAGAGTTTTTGTTTATAATAAATATACATTATATATTTTTTTAATATTGGAGGGCCTATAGCTTTTATTCGCGGTAGATTATGTAGAGAAAAAGAGAGATATTGAGGGAGAGTGAGAAAGAAATGACGGCCAGTGACCTTAAAAAGAAGCCGTCGGACCGCTATTTAAATCGGTCGTCGATCTATATTTTTATTTGCCGGATCGCGTTCGCTCGATTTCTCGTTGCTGATTGCGATGGGCTCCCAATTCGTAACCGTGAAAAAGAAAACGAGAGACAGTAGACAAACTTGTTATTAATGCGAATTTTTGTAATAAGCGTGCGAGCATTCGATATAAAATGGTTACATTTATTTATAGCACAATGCAAAAAAAAAAAAAAAAAAGTCGGTTAAAAATGCTCTTTATAGCTCCACAGTTAAA
Source organism: Ephialtes manifestator (assembly GCA_963970395.1). NCBI lineage: Eukaryota > Metazoa > Arthropoda > Insecta > Hymenoptera > Ichneumonidae > Ephialtes > Ephialtes manifestator. The sequence goes on from OZ019970.1 coordinate 36,405,478, forward strand.
TATCGCAGTCGCCATTATTCACTGGCGATAAATTATGATCGAAATTAATGCACATTTTTATTACTCTTTTTAATACGCGCCTACTTTATTTATTATTATTCCAGTAGAACCGTGACGGAATGGCAAAAAATTGTGCACAATAAGATAGATCAATTATTATTAGCCCAAGGCAAAATTTCGAGATCTACTGTCATTCAAATTATGGTTGGACTGAATCAATTACCAATGCGTATAATTTTTTTTTAATATCATTAATATAGTGTCAGAATTAATGAACTTTCAAGTCGAATTAAAAAATATATGAACAATTTGTTAGAAAGGAATAGATTTGTTTAGAATCACTGTTAAAAATATTTTGGAAATTAATATAAGCATTGGGAGTTCTTTTGCAGATGAGGTATATTAAATTTCATTTAATTTCATTTAATATAGAGATATGTTGTAAAATTCTAATTATTATATTATAAACACAACTTTATGAAGTGTTTAATATACTGTATATTAATTGATATTTGTATATTAAATTTAATATACGCGTATCCGCAAAAAAACTTACAATACTTTATATTAATTTTCATACAAAAAGTTCTAACACTGATATTTTTCCGTTTTTTCTCTATTAAAACCAGAGTTGTAAATGCCTAATACTTATAGAAATAATGATGATGATACGATCAGCTCTATAATTATGATTTTATAATAATAACATGTAGCGATTGTAATACGATGATTAAACTTTGGGATGGCTGCAAAAATGATTATTTTTCAATAAAAATTCACGGTAATCCTTTTGAAAAAATGGAAGAAAATAAGTAATGCATTACTTTTTTCTTCCATTTTTTCCACTATTTCTTGCAATATTAAAGCGAAAATTAGTATTTTTTTCAGCTATTCAAATGTTTACACTATATTTTATAATCACTTCATATTATTACTATGAATGGCAAAAAATTGTGCACAATAAGATAGATCAATTATTATTAGCCCAAGGTAAAATTTTGAAACCTGCTGTCATCTAAATTATGGTTGGACTGAATCAATTACCAATACGTATAATTTTTTTTCAATATCATTAATATAGTGTCAGAATTAATGAACTTTCAAGTCGAATTAAAAAATATATGAACAATTTGTTAGAAAGGAATAGATTTGTTTAGAATCACTGTTAAAAATATTTTGGAAATTAATATATGCATTGGAAATTCTTTTGCAGATGAGGTGTATTAAATTTCATTTTATTTCATTTAATATAGAGATATGTTGTAAAATTCCAATAATTATATTATAAACACAACTTTATGAAGTGTTTAGTATATTGTATATTAGTTGATATTTGTATATTACATTTAATATACGCGTAACCGCAAAAAACTTACAATACTTTATATTAATTTTCATACAAAAAGTTTTAACACTGATATTTTTCCGTTTTTTCTCTATTAAAACCAGAGTTGTAAATGCCTAATACTTATGGAAATAATGATGATGATACGATCAGCTCTATAATTATGATTTTATAATAATAACATGTAGCGATTGTAATACGATGATTAAACTTTGGGATGGCTGCAAAAGTTATTATTTTTCAATAAAAATTCACGGTAATCCTTTTGAAAAAATGGAAGAAAATAAGTAATGCATTACTTATTTCTTCCATTTTTTCCACAATTTCTTGCAATATTAAAGCGAAAATTAGTCTTTTTTTCAGCTATTCAAATGTTTACACTATATTTTATAATCACTTCATATTATTACTATGAAATCATAATTACAAAACAAATTGTACTGTAAACTATATCTCATGAATTAATGGGGATTTACAACTCTGATTAAAACAGATTTTATTTCATAATCGTAGCCCCATTGAATCGGTCTTATTTGCAAATACATTTTGAATACTTAAAGAAGAATCGACGAATTTAATCCCTTTTGAAAATGTGTATAAGTAATTATTTTTTAATTTCATGATTTCAACTATAAAAACTTCAAATTAATATCCGAAGACGTCATTAATAACCAAAGTGAAAAGCAATCTAAATAAGTTCACCTCCGAATTCTCTGAATTTTCGATAATTGATTAAAACCGAATCGTCGTCGATAGCAAAAAAAAAAAAAAAAAAAAAAAAAAAAATACGACAAACAATCGATAAATAGTCAGAAATATGAAAAATGTGTCCCAATCGGTCCAATATGTTTTTATTAAATATAATATACGCATATCCGCAAAAAAACTTACAATACTTTACATTAATTTTCATACAAAAAGTTCTAACATTAATAGTAGTAGTAATAAAAGAGTTTTATTAACAATACGCCTTACAGTTTTTTTTTCTTCCTTGCGATACATTTTTTTTCTTTTTAACCAATTAATGCCTGTGTTCCTAATCGCAAACGCATTGCCAATAGACTGTCGACTGAAGTCCTTCAGCCTTGTCTTTCTAAAAATGTGGTCGTTTAAATATTTCATTTTTAAATAAAGCGTAACTTTTTTTTAATCCGTTTAACATTAATATTTTTCCGTTTTTTCTCTATATTGAAACAGATTTTATTTCACAATCGTAGCCCCATCGAATCGGTCTTATTTGCAAATATATTTTGAATACTTAAAGAAAAATCGACGAATTTAATCCCTTTTGAAAATGTGTATGAGTAATTATTTTTTAATTTCATGATTTCAACTATAAAAACTTCAAATTAATATCCGAAGACGTCATTAATAACCAAAGTGAAAATCAATCTAAATAAGTTCACCTCCGAATGCTCTGAATTCTTGATAATTGATTAGAACCGAATCGTCGTCATCGGTAGCAAAAAGAAAAGAAAAAAAAATACGCCAAACAATCGATAAATAGTCACAAATCCGAAAATGTGTTCCAATCGGTCCAATATGTTTTCAGCTCGCGATACGTTATCAAGATCGAAGTCGGTAATAACGCGTTGAGGTGACTTTCACCGTTTTGTCGAAAAGCCTATAGCGAGCGCGAGAGTCGCACACACACACGTTGGCTACTATAATACACAAGAACCACGTAGGTACGGAAGTTTCCCCCATAAGAGAGAGAGATTCCTGCCTGACTCGTTTCCTCCTGCAAATGTATATAGTCGAAGGTCCGGTCAACGTCGACAGATGTGCGTTATGCAGAGTTCGTGAAGCCTCTGATGATGAGTCCTCTTCGTGAGGCCGCAGTAACAGCAGCAAAAGCATTAAGCAAACCAGCAGGAGAGTAGTAGGAAGATCGGCGTGGCCCATTTTTTTTTTTAGAAAGGAAACAGGCGCGGGTTACAGTTAACCCGTTCGCTTCTATAGGTACAGCGTGTTCTTCGGGCAAACCGAGTTTGCTTCTCTCGGAGAGCGATCGCGTCGTGGTTGCTAGCACCAACATTCTTGAGACCGGCAGTAGTAGAGTTCTCCGCGGCTCCACGCGCACGTTGAGTAGTTTTATCCTTTGACCGTCGTTCCGGTCATTTCTCCACAAGTTTACAGTACCTGTTCATAGGATATTTTTCTTTTGGGATACATAATATATATATATGTATATATATTTTTGTAAATTCTTCTTTGATATACTCAACGAAGCTGGGAATATTTCTTCACCATTTCCAGGCTGATCATAGGCTGGAGCAGTTGAAGAAGGCTACCGACAGGATACAGAGGGAGATCGAGGAAGTTACCGAGCGGGAACACGAGCTCAGAAACGTCGGAAGCATCAAAACCACATCGGACGAGAACGTTGACTCCAAGGTACATTTTTGCTGCCTCATAGAGGAAATTTTGGTTTCATTCGAGTTTTTCTTTTTTTTCGAGTTTTGCTTCCTCATAGAGGAAGCTTTGTTTTCGTGAAATTTTTTTTCTCGAGATTTTTATGCCAGGACACTCAGAATGGTCTGAAACGTCGAGAAAAGTGGTTTAGAAAAAATGTCTGTGTGTGTGTGTGTGCACAATTTTTTGTTAGCACGATAGCTGTCGCGATTTTTAAGATATCGGGCTCAAATTTGAACCACGAGTAAACTGTCGTTAAACAAGGTATGGGATTGAATTTGGAGTTAATCCATCAATGTGTTCAAAATTTATGGCATTTTGAATTTTTTGGAGAATTCCAGCTCGGGCTCTAACTCCCGCAATTTTTATGATATCCGGCTCAAACTTGGACCAGAAGTGGACTGTTATCAAATAGTGTTTGGGATTAAATTTGGTGTCAATCCGTTAAGGGGTTCACATTTTATGGCATTTTGAAATTTTTTGACATTTTTTGTTCGTGCTCTAACTTTTGCAATTTTTAAGATGTCGGGCTCAAATTTGAACCACAAGTAAAGTGTCGTTAAACAAGGTATGGGATTGAATTTGGAGTTAATCCGTCAATGTGTTAAAAATTTATGGCATTTTGAATTTGTTGGAGAATTCCAGCTCGGGCTCTAACTCCCGCAATTTTTATGATATCCGGCTCAAACTTGGACCAGAAGTGGACTGTTATCAAATAGTGTTTGGGATTAAATTTGGTGTCAATCCGTTAAGGGGTTCATAATTTATGGCATTTTTAAATTTTTTGACATTTTTTGTTTGTGCTCTAACTTTTGCAATTTTTAAGATGTCGGGCTCAAACTTGAACCACAAGTAAACTGTCGTTAAACAAGGTATGGGATTGAATTTGACGTTAATCCATCAAGGTGTTCAAAATTTATGGCATTTTGAATTTTTTGGAGAATTCCAGCTCGGGCTCTAACTCCCGCAATTTTTATGATATCCGGCTCAAACTTGGACCAGAAGTGGACTGTTATCAAATAGTGTTTGGGACTAAATTTGGTGTCAATCCGTTAAGGGGTTCATAAGTTATGGCATGTTAAAAATTTTTTGACATTTTTTGTTCGTGTTCTAATTTTTGCAATTTTTAAGATGTCGGGCTCAAACTTGAACCACAAGTAAACTGTCGTTAAACAAGGTATAGGATTGAATTTGACGTTAATCCATCAAGGTGTTCAAAATTTATGGCATTTTGAATGTTTTGGAGAATTCCAGCTCGGGCTCTAACTCCCGCAATTTTTATGATATCCGGCTCAAACTTGGACCAGAAGTGGACTGTTATCAAATAGTGTTTGGGATTAAATTTGGTGTCAATCCGTTAAGGGGTTCATAAGTTATGGCATTTTTTAATTTTTTGACGTTTTTTGTTCGTGCTCTAACTTTTGTAATTTTTAAGATGTCGGGCTCAAATTTGAACCACAAGTAAACTGTCGTTAAACAAGGTATGGGATTGAATTTGGAGTTAATCCATCAATGTGTTCCAAATTTATGGCATTTTCAATTTTTTGGAGAATTCCAGCTCGGGCTCTAACTCCCGCAATTTTTATGATATCCGGCTCAAACTTGGACCAGAAGTGGACTGTTATCAAATAGTGTTTGGGATTAAATTTGGTGTCAATCCGTTATGGGGTTCACATTTTATGGCATTTTGAAATTTTTTGACATTTTTTGTTCGTGCTCTAACTTTTGCAATTTTTAAGATATCGGGCTCAAATTTGATCCACAAGTGGATTGTTATTAAATAAAGTTTGGGAGTGAGTTTGACGTCAATCCGTTAAGGGGGTTTAAATTTATGGCATTTTGAATTTTTTGTTTGTGCTCTAACTTCCGCAATTTTTAAGATATCGGGCTCAAATTTGGCATACAAGTAGATTGTGGATAAACTAAGCATCAGTTCGAATCTGGCGAGAATCTGTCGAGGGGTTCAAAACTAATGCCATTTAAAATAAAAATCAGTGTTAAATTTTTAAAAGCGTTTCTACAATTTCAGTTGCTTTAATAATCTGTTCCAAGGTGTTAATCACATAGCAGCATTAGTTCTTGATATTCAAATACATTCACAGCTGTCATATGAACAGTAAATCGATCAATATCTCCAAATTCCGATGTCATGTTTTTTCATCCAGTTTTGTAAAAGGGTAAACCGTAATATCAGTCCGATTATGACGAAACATAGCTCATTTTGATCAGTGGAAGATCCTTAATCGATTGACCGTCCGGATTTTCTATAGTATCAGGCGTTCAAAAGTTACAGCCATTTGTATACTTGATGTTAGTTTATGATAGGATAAACAAACGGTTGTATATTTTGAACTACTAATACGATTTTAAAAAATAGACGGCCAATCGATAGAATATCTTTTAGTAAACAAAATGAGCTATTGGTCGTCATAATCGGACTGATATTACGGTTTACCCTTTTAAAAAACTGGATGAAAAAACATAACATCGGAAATTTGCAGATATTTATCGATTTACTGTTGATATCACAGCTGTGAATGTATTTGAATATCAAGACCTAATGCTGCTATGTGATTAACACCTTGGAACAGATTATTAAACCATCTGAAATTGTAGAAACGCTTTTAAAAATTTAGCACTGATTTGACTAGTGTGGAGCGCTCCAACCTCCTTAAGGAAGAGAATGACTCATCTCGTATTGAAATCGACAAAGAATTACCGATTATACTTGGCTAAAACTGTACAAAAAACGTGTTGATCAGTAATTTTTTCTGTTTTGTTAGATTTTATCTATAAATTAACAGTAATGGGAGATAATTTGTGTTGAAGCATTTGTATATGACACAGAGAAAAATGAATAGCGTTGAATTTTCGTAGACATTTATAAATAAATAATCGTTAATTTTCCAGGAGAATGGAATATTTTGGAGACTGAGATTTGAAGCTATAACGAGAATAATAAATATGATTACTACATTATTACGGAATAAATTCCGTGTTCATTGCAGAATTAATTATATTGGGTTATTGCATCAAATAGCAATTGTAAGGAAAACGTTACTTGGTTCAGTGCCAACACGATAGATAATATTTCCCAGAATACAAATTACTCAATCGATTTTGTAGTAAAAAATGGAGGATGACGCATTGTTCCATTGAAGTCATTACAGCTTGAGAGTTTAACAGATAACCGCTCGCTTAGTTACTATCGAATGATGATCCTGTACCGAAGAAATGTTTGCTTATGCTGCTGAACGAAAATTTGCATAGTGAGTCAACGACAGACGAGAACCTAACCCAGATCGGCGTTACAATCCTTTTCGTACTTTATAAAAATAAAGCTTATTCCATCATTTAGATTTTCAATTAAATTTAAAGCAATTAGTTTAATGCAATAATTTTTTATAATACTATAGCATAAATATAGAATACAAAGAGGCAATCCACCGGTTATCGACAGGGTCGCGACCCTCATTTTTTTTTCTTTTGAGATTTTGTAGAGCAATATAAAAAAATACTCTAGAATTTTTTTTTTGAGTTAAAAAAAATTTGTTTTTCTTTAATTACCTAAAATTAATTTTTTACAATAAATTCTGGATCCCAAAACAAATTTTTTAAGACTAGAACGAAAATGGGGGGCGAAATTCCTGTAATTTAATTACCAAATAATATTAAAACATGTTTGTTTTTTTTTTAATTTTAATTTTTTTTTTTTTGCTACTGTTCTAAGCTGCTCCCCATTTTCGCATTAGTCTCAAAAATTTTGTTTTTTGACACAGAATTTACTGTAAAAAATTCAAATAAATAGTCGACGTAGTTTTAGAGAAATTCAAATTTTTAGTGATTATACTAATTAAAAAATTTTGTTTATGGGAGAATTTTATTTTTAGTTGCTATTATAGACTGACCCCCATTTTCGTTCTAGTCTAAAAAATTTCGTTTTTGGATACAGAATTTACTGTAAAAAAAGAAAAAAAATCGTCGACGTACTTTTTGAGAAAACAAATTTTAGATAATTTCAAATTTTTTTTTTTTGAATCTAAATGCCTCAAAATATACATACAAAAACAATATATTATTTTACCACGTATTGTCCGTAAAAAATCTTACCTTTTACGTCCAATCTGACACAATAATCATTTTTATTTTATTTCCTGGACATGTATTAAATAATTTACGATCCTAATGCCAAGCCTGACGATTGTGAAATGAAAATTAGGTCAGAATAAAACGAAGGCGAGCACGTGTTGGAAACACCTGTAAAAATGTATGAAGAAATGTCTTTTATACGTTTTTTTTTTCGTCACTCTTGTGTCTTGTTTTTTTTTTTAAAGATATGAGAAACCAGACAACATTTCACGCCAACCACATGTCTCAGCTGTTGTATCGTGGTGTTATATTGAAAAGTGAAGGAATAAAGCGTCGCACAGTCAATGAGCGAGTCACTTCGTTACAATTCACGATATATAACACAACAGATCCTAAAAGTACAGACCAGTGGAAACAAACACACACTCTGGGGAGGCGACGTAATATTGTCTCAGGCAAAACACTCGCATCTGTTTACTCACGCGTTCCACTCCCAATTCCTCATGACAATTCCACCCACGTAACATGACGAACGTATTATGTGTCTCTAGAATAGCCAAGATTATGTAAAAGACGCACGTTTCGATTGCCGCACTTTTTTTTTTCTTTTTCTTTTTTTTTCTATTCGCGACTGTTTAACATTCAATGGCTAGGACGAAGTCAGCGACACGTAATTCTAAAGAGGGCGAACTTTAACTCTTCCAGGATTTTAATGGGCATTCCAATAAAGGTCAAATTATTTGATAAAAAAAAATTTGAAAATTTAAAATTTATTGTTTTTTTTTTTATAGAATATGACATCCTATGGGTACAACATATATATATATATATATATATGAAAATTATGAAAAAATAGAAACAATATATATATATATATATTGTACCCATAGGATGTCATATTCTATATAAAAAAAACAATGAATTTTAAATTTTCAAATTTTTCGACCCTTTTTCTATTTTTTCATAATTTTTGTAAATCAAAAAAGCTTAAAAACTATAAGAAGAAAAAATTTTCCCACTTTGGCTATAGGCTAGAAAATTTTGATATTCAACAAAATATTTTTCAGAATTTTTTCAGATTTTTTAATTAAGGCACTCGATATGTCACTTTAAAAAAATATTGAAAAAAAAATTTGCATAGAAAAAATAAAAAAATAAAATCTGGTGCATTTGAAGGTCTAACCAAACCTACAAAAAATTACGAGCCAAATTAAGGAGGTCGAGGGTTAGACCCAGGTCGAATCGGGATGGAATGCCTCATTTGATATTTGATATTTATTATTTAAACAAAAAGACCATAATTTGCACTGTACATTTTTACAGAAGACAACATACTGACTGTGGGTAAACGTACAAGGTGCGGGTGTAAGGAGCTTGTCGTTCAAACAAATTATAAAAATAATAATATAAAAATATAAAATATAAAATATAAAAATATGATTAGTTTAACAAAGTATGTTCATGCAAAATAGAAGATTTTTTTTTTCTATTCGCGACTGTTTAACATTCAATGGCTAGGACGAAGTCAGCGACACGTAATTCTAAAGAGGGCGAACTTTGACTCTTCCAGGATTTTAATGGGCATTCCAATAAAGGTCAAATTATTTGAATTTAAAAAAAAATTGAAAATTAAAAATTCATTGTTTTTTTTTTATAGAATATGACATCCTATGGGTACAACATATATATAGGGCATTCCATCCCGATTCGACCCTTTTTCTATTTTTTCATAATTTTTGTAAATCAAAAAAGCTTAAAAACTATAAGAAGAAAAATTTTGCCCACTTTGGCTATAGGCTAGAAAATTTTGATATTCAACAAAATATTTTTCAGAATTTTTTCAGATTTTTAAATTAGGGCACTCGATATGTCACTTTAAAAAAATATTAAAAAAAAATTTGCATAGAAAAAATTAAAAAAATAAAATCTGGTGCATTTGAGGGTCTAACCAAATCTACAAAAAATTACGAGCCAAATTAAGGAGGTCGAGGGTCAGACCCAGGTCGATTCGGGATGGAATGCCTCATTTGATATTTGATATTTATTATTTAAACAAAAAGACCATAATTTGCACTGTACATTTTTACAGAAGGCAACAATGATAAAAATAATAATATAAAAATATAAAGTATAAAATATAAAAATATAAAAATATGATTAGTTTAACAAAGTAAGTTCATGCAAAATAGATGATTTTTTTTTCTATTCGCGACTGTTTAACATTCAATGGCTAGGACGAAGTCAGCGACACGTAATTCTAAAGAGGGCGAACTTTGACTCTTCCAAGATTTTAATGGGCATTCCAATAAAGATGAAATTATTTGATAAAAAAAAAATTGAAAATTTAAAATTCATTGTTTTTTTTATAGAATATGACATCCTATGGGTACAACATATATATAGGGCATTCCATCCCGATTCGACCCTTTTTCTATTTTTTCATAATTTTTGTAAATCAAAAAAGCTTAAAAACTATAAGAAGAAAAATTTTGCCCACTTTGGCTATAGGCTAGAAAATTTTGATATTCAACAGAGTATTTTTCAGAATTTTTTCACATTTTTAAATTAGGACACTCGATATGTCACTTTAAATAAATATAAAATAAAAATTTGGATAGAAAAAATAAAAAAATAAAATCTGGTGCATTTGAGGGTCTAACCAAACCTACAAAAAATTACGAGCCAAATTAAGGAGGTCGAGGATTAGACTCAGGTCGATTCGGGATGGAATGCCTCATTTGATATTTGATATTTATTATTTAAACAAAAAGACCATAATTTTCACTGTACATTTTTACAGAAGGCAACATACTGTCTGTGGGTAAACGTACAAGGTGCGGGTGTAAGGAGCTTGTCGCTCAAACAAATGATAAAAATAATAATATAAAAATATAAAGTATAAAATATAAAATATAAAAATATAAAAATATGATTAGTTTAACAAAGTATGTTCATGTAAAATAGAAGATTTTTATACCAACTGGAATAAACAGATATCGAAACTATATAACTCATAATAAAAGGATGCAAAGTAAAACCTTGCACATTGCTTCCTCATTATTTTTCGCTTTTTACAAAGCTCCCTCTACGAGGAAGCAGTATGTTATTCAATTTTGGCTTCCTCATAGAGGAAGCTTTGTAAAAAGCGAAAAATAATGAGGAAGCAATGTGCAAGGTTCTACTTTGCATCCTTTTTAAATTAGATAAATAAACATGTTGTGAATTCGCTGTTTCTATTTCGTTATTCCGTTATTTCGTTATTATTAGAGCGTTTTCGAAAGTAAATGTGATAACGTATATTATTAAAAATAATTCAACATTCCATAAAATCAAAAATTTCATACCGTTTGTCACTAAATTATACATATATAATGGCTGAATATTGTTTCATTTATATACAAAACTTGAGCTCGCTATTTCAAGTTTTGCAAAAGTCACAATAGAGCGATAATGTCAATTTTTTGAAAAATTCAAAATTCCATAAAATCTGAACCACTTTACCGATTCGAACCAAATTCAATACCAAACAGCGTTGAGTACACCTACTCTTATAACCAACTATTTAGCAAAATAGACTAAATTTTACGAAAGTTAGAGCGACCACGTCCTTTTTTCAAAAAATTCAAAACGGCATAAAATCGAAATTTTCGCACAGATTTTGTCGAAAATTGGTACAGTTGAAGAGGGACTGCTGCTACACTAGTGTGCCAAATTTAACCGCGATATACAAAACCGTTCTTGAGTTATCGGCGTCCGAATTTTCGGAGTTGTATACACACATACGGACATTTTTTCTAGATCACTTTTCTGGACGTTTTGGACAATTCTAAGTGTCCTGACATAAAAATCTCGGAAAAATTTTTTTCATGAAAACAAAACTTCCTCTATGAGGAAGCAAAAAATATAAGAGTATAACAACTTTCAAAGATTTTCGCTATTTAGAGTACAAATATTTCACTAAAAAGAACTTATGTCTTTTGATTTTACATGAATAGCTTAAGCTCTTTCAGTACGTATAAACATTTGTATATGTATAAACATTTTTATGCAGATAAAAAGGAAATTACGTAGATTTGTTTAAAAAATGTCAAGTTATTGAAATATATAATTAATTTTTTAAATTTTCTTTGTACGATTTTCTGTACAAAGATTCATTGAAAAAATTCACAAAAAGAAAAATAATGGGTAAAATAGGAAAATAATAAATTATTACTTTCATTCCATTGAGATTTGTCGATAATTTGATGCAAAAACAGTTTTCTTAATACAATTTATACACATTCCTTTACCAATGTTGTAGGATATTAAAATAAAAAAAATTAGCGCGTTATTCAAGGAACAAAAAAAATTAATTGAGGAAATTTGAAAGTAATCGGGAAAACTCGGTTTACGACATACTAATAATAATAATTTCTTTACATTTAAAAAATGCCGCTGCTGCCACTAAAAGGCGGAGAGAGGGCCAATTATCAGGCGCCGATTATTGTAAATGTGCTTAGGGGTCCACAACAAGAATTTGGGGAGGGGGCAATGATATAAAAACGTACACCAGGTGTTGTTGGATAATTTCAGTGCTTGAGTTCATAACACGGCATCCGCACGAAATTTAAAGCCGTGCTGGTTATTAAAATAATAGTAATAATAATTTTTATATTTCATAAACGAGAATAATAATAAAGAATAATAATTAGGGAATTACGTGTAGTTGAGAGCTAAAAAGGAAAAGTTTTTTCGAGCATTTATTGTGAGAAAACCTGTGAAGATTTTTTAGTAAATCTTTTTTTAATTTAAAGATGATATCATCGAGGACTTTTCATAGTTTTTTTATAAATAAATATTTACAAATTATGGAGATATAATAATATAATATTAAAAAACGGATTGTTGGTAATAAAAAATTCGGACGTATTACATTTTTTAATTAAATGATCTAGAACTTGAATAAAGGATTTTTTTTAAATATTCACTTGGAATAAAATGGGCGCAGTCTGAGGAATCGATATTCTGTGGAAAAAAGCTCAATATTCGGTTATTTAAAAAAATACATTGATAAAAAAACATTACTTCTTTCAAAGATTGCATTTTTATGTCTAAAAAAAGCTTACAATATTACAAATAGATTAGTGCAGCGGTTTTCAAAATATCGCGATCACCGATTTTTAATAAGTCGTTTTGAGAAAATCACGTTTAAAGATTCTTGACAAGTTTTTACACATTGATAAAATGGCAAATTTTCAATTTGCTCAGATACCTACATATCAAATGCATAAAATAAGTCTCGCCCAGTCGTAGACTTAGAAATCTTAGAAATCATTAAAAGTAATTTAAAAAAAACACAATTCTTCCACAATTTCTATATTTTTAATAACCGATAAATAATAATTGTTGTTATTCTTATTTTATTTATTGCACCTTCCGTAATGTTGCAAGCATATAATAAAATACAATAAATAAAAAAAAGAAAGATTAAGAATATTGTAAATTAATCTTAAGGTACGAATGAGGCTGGTGTGATTTAAAAAAAAAATAAAGTCAGTGAATAGATAATTTAAAATATCACTTGGTAATATAATGTAATGTAAAGAAGAAATACAACAAAATAAAAAAAATTATTATTATTATTGTGTATAAATCATCTGAAATCGGCAGGTACGACGAATGCCACAGGCCTTGGCGTCAGGAAAGCTGAAGAGAACAACCTCGACGCCTCAGATCCTCGAGCCAGCGACCCTGACCCCGTCAACACCGAGTCTTACGCCGAAGATGACGAACGGTGTAATATCGGCGCGTACGACGCCCACACCTTTGCGTTTTGCGACTTCTCCAAGCCAAAAGGGTCTGATGCACAGGTTTCTAGCAACACGTGGAAAGATCTTCAGATCGAAAACCACCGAGGGCGATTTACTAACACCACCACCCACACCTACGATAGCTCTGAATCCCTTGAGTCTCAAGGCCTTTGGAAAAACTCTGGATATGAAAATCGAGCATGACGACGAGCCGAAAAAACCACCTGCGCGAAAAGGATACGTTCCCGTCGAGGAAAAAATTCAAAAGGAGCTGAACGAGATGAAAGAACGAGAGAATGAATTGAGGTACCTACTTTTAACAATTATAAGTATTTTCCTCAAGCTACTGCATTAAAAACCTCAATTTGTATTTTTTTAAATGTTATTAGTAAAATAGATTCTTAACAATATAGAACAATATTAGAAAATTTATTAAGCTATTGTAATTGCTTGCTGTTTTATTAAATATTTTAGGCCTACCAATGTGTTTCAATAAGTTGATAATTAAAAAGTTTCAAATTTAAATAAAAAACGAATGATATTATTCGGAATAAAATTTGTATTTTGTTCGGATATTGTATTTTGATAATATCAATATTAGCATGTAAAACTAGTAACAATATTGTATTATACAAGCGGGTGGGGGTCAAAATAGCGAGTTACCAAAATAGCGAATAGATAAAATAGCGAATTTCAAAATAATAAACGTCTTAATCTAGAATGGCCATTATTTTGAGATTTACTATTTCAGCTATTCGCTATTTTGATCATTCGCTATTTGGATTGCATTTTAATAGGAAAAAGGGTCAAAATAGCGAATGACTAAAATAGCGAATTCAAATATAATGAAGGAAAGAGAGAATGAATTGAGGTATGTACTTTTAACAATTATTAGTATTTTCCTCAAGCTACTCCATTAAAAACCTCAATTTGTATTTTTAAAAATGTTATTAGTAAAATAGATTCTTAACAATATAGAACAATATTAGAAAATTATTAAGCTATTGTAATTACTTGCTGTTTTATTAAATATTTTAGGCCTACCAATGTGTTTCATTAAGTTGATAATTAAAAAGTTTCAAATTTAAATAAAAAACGAATGATATTATTTGGAATAAAATTGGAGTCTGATAATTTTTATTTTAGAAATGCGTAGACAGAAAAACACAATTTCGATAATGAACGATATTCTATTTTGATGATATCAATATTAGCATGTAAAACTAGTAACAATATTGTATTTTACAAGCGGGTGGGGGTTAAAATAGCGAATTACCAAAATAGCGAATGGATAAAATAGCGAATTTCAAAATAATAAACGTCTTAATCTAGAATGGCCATTATTTTGAGATTTACTATTTTAGCTATTCGCTATTTTGATTGCATTTTAATAGGATGAAGGGTCAAAATAGCAAATGACTAAAATAGCGAATTCAAATATAATGAACGTCTGAGTAGAATGGCCATTTTTTTTAAATTCGTTATTTTAGCTATTCGCTATTTTGGTCAATCGCTATTTTGACCCCGACCCATGCAAGCTATCTGCAAGATAAAAAACAAAAAAATCTTTTATAAGTAAACACAATCACTGTCGCGAATGCAACAATTATTTTCCAAAAATTTGCAGTAACGATAACAATTATAATTTCGTCATCTCGTTGTTAAAACTCTTTTTATTTAATTTTTTATTACAGATTAATGAGGTCAAGAATGTTAGCAAAATCACAACCAAATTTGCTTGATATTGGAAATGATAATGATTCGGATATATACGATGGTGCAAATTCGCTGAGAAGCGGCACATCCTCTAATACGTTGAATGAAGATGAGTCCGAACGAGATAACAAGGGAAAGCACAAGGTAAAATCTTATCTAAACTATATAATACGCTTCAAGGGCAGGGAGTCAGGTTGTAATCAGTGATTGTGATCAGTCATTACAACCTGACTCGTTTATTGATTCATATATCACTTATTTGGCTTCTGGTGTGATATAAAAAAATATGCGCTGTTACCACGTTAAACAAAATTATTTTTCGCTAATTAGCAAAAGAATCTCACAATCTTTTTTTAAATTTTAACATTTTACATATTTTTACAAGTAAACAGCTAGTTCAAGTATACCGAAATAATTTTCAGCTATTCGAACGATAAATTCGAAATAAATTCCTCCATTATGAATTCAGTGATTCAAGATAAAGTTAAAATTACGGCAATGCCGTGAACTTGAACACTGATTTTTTTTTATCTTGAATAAATTATAAACTTATTAATTTTTGAAACACATATTTTTGAATATAATACCAGTAGACAAATAAGTAAAATAATAAATAATTATTTATTTCATTATTATTATTATTATTATTATAAATAAAATAGCCATCGATAAAAATCAATGATTTTAACTCTTGCTGTAAGTTCATCGATGGTCTTCTTCTTATCAAATTTCTTCAATTATTGCGTTAATAATTTGCAAAAATTGGAAATTCGTTTCAGCCGAATCCGAGGAGACGAAGTACGTTGATAGCCCAGTGGGAAAACATCATAGCAGCGAAGAAGGAAGCCATGGAGAACGGCAATGAAACTGAGAACAGTTTTTAAATAGGTCGCGTGATTCGAAAAGCCTGTTATTTTTTTTCTTTTTCGATAACGCGACCATCGAGTGGCGATGTATGGAGCATAAAAGCTTAACGCGATATTCGTATTTCCTCCAAGTGCAGCTAAGCGATAAGAGCTCTCGATTCGTCCAACGAACTTGAATCTTATCACAACGAGTTTGAAGGCCTATTTAAAATACGTTTCGAGTTTATAGTATACGTATATATTAAATATATATGTGTATCCGTGTTGCGAATCTTCAGTATTAAATTGGTAGGAAGAGGCGAAAAAAAAAAGAAATTCGAGACTTCGTGGACGAAGCCAATTTTTTTTAGCGTTTAAGGGCCGTGAAAAAAATGTTTTGTTTATTTTTGTTAATTCTGGGGAGGCGATATACACGATACGAGATTTTTTATTGCGTGAAAAGCGTTGCATGCAAATCGCGAAGCTTGTACTTAATATATGTACTTATAAAATTCGTCGAGTAAAGAACACGCCAGTGTGTTATTTTTGTGTTAGTATAAAGAGTGGCTGCAAGCATAGTATCCAATACCTTGTAAGAAATGACTCTAATCAAAAGTCGCGTGCAATTTTTTTATATGAAATGAAAAGAAAGAAAAGGAAAAATGAAACTGGTGCCGAAACTTGTAACAACGGATCATTAATTTTATAATATATTGTAAAAGATGCAAATGATAATGGTTTGCTGATAACAAGCTATGCGATGAACCGTCCAAACGTCTATATTCGTCGAAGATAAGACTATTATGAAGAATATTTTCTCGGTGGATATTTTTTTTGGTGCGATGTTGTTACATGTAGAATTATACTATTTATACGTGATAGCCAATAAATTATTTCTCATATTTAATTAATTGTGTTTTATTCTCGCCTTAAAGAGTTACGATAAAATTATGATAAAAAGGTTTGTAACCGGTATTTTCTGTGATAGAATATGCGAGTTGAGAACGATAGTGAAGACCAAAATTCAATATCTTCAAAAGAAAAAATATTTACTAAAAAATATGACCAAAAGCCGGATCTGTGAATTCTGAAATCGGAAACGGAAAAAAGTCACTTTTTTTTTTTAAATTCATGGTAAAAAGGCTTGTAACCGGTATTTTCTGTGATAGAATATGCGAGTTGAGAACAATAGTGAAGGCCAAAATTTGATACCTTGAAGAAAAAAAAATGTAGGTTGGATTTTCCGACCAAAAGTCGGAATTTCCCTGTTCATATTGCATTTTTAAACATATCTCTGCAGATAATTATATTTTTCAACCAACATGAAAGGATATTCTAAAAAACAAAATAGTTAATATAATATTACCTATTATATAAATGAGCAAATTAAGTGAGCTCGAATGGAAAGGACATAAGGATATTATTTGTGTTATTATCCAGTAATCCATAATTTCCCTTTTCATATTGCATTTTTAAACAATGTCTCTGCAGATAATTATATTTTTCAACCAACATGAAAGGATATTCTAAAAAAAAAATTGTTAATACAATATTACCTATTATATAAATGAGCAAATTAAGTGAGATCGAATGGAAAGGACATAAGGATATTATTTGTGTTATTATCCAGTAATCCATAATTTCCCTTTTCATATTGCATTTTTAAACAATGTCTCTGCAGATAATTATATTTTTCAACCAACATGAAAGGATATTCTAAAAAAAAAACAAAGTACAACTTTGCAAATTGCTTCCTCATTATTGTTGAATTTTTACAAATCTTCCTTTATGAGGAAGAGTGTTAATCTATTTTGGCTTCCTCATAGAGGAAGCTTTGTAAAAATCCAACAATAATGAGGAAGCAATTTGCAAAGTTCTACTTTGCACCCTTGTTTAAAAAAAATTTAAATGGCATTAGTTTTGAATCCCTTGACAGATTCTCGCCAGATTCGAACTGATGCTTAGTTTACCCACACTCTACTTGTTGACCAAATTTGAGCCCGTTATCTTCGAACTTGCGGAAGTTAGAGCACGAACAAAAAATTCAAAATGCCATAAATTTTAAACCCCTTACCGGATTGACGTTAAATTCACTCCCGAACTTTATTTAATAACAGTCCACTTGTGGACCAAATTTGAGCCCGATATCTTAAAAATTGCAAAAGTTAGAGCACGAACAAAAAATGTCAAAAAATTAAAAAATGCCATAAATTGTGAACCCCTTAATGGATTCACACCAAATTTAATCCCAAACACTATTTGATAACAGTCCACTTCTGGTCCAAGTTTGAGCCGGATATCATAAAAATTGCGGGAGTTAGAGCCCGAGCTGGCATTCTCCAAAAAATTCAAAATGCCATAAATTTTGTACACCTTGATGGATTAACTCCAAATTCAATCCCATACCTTGTTTAACGACAGTTTACTCGTGGTTCAAATTTGAGCCCGATATCTTAAAAATTGTGACGGCTATCGTGCTAACAAAAAATTGTGCACATACGCACACACACACACACGCACACACACACACACACACACACACACACACACACACACACACACACACACACACATACATACAGACATTTTTTTTAAGGGGAGAGAGTCAGGTAAAAAAAATTGATTTTAGAAATTCGATATCATCCAAATCCTATTACATATAAAAATGTCCAATACACCATATTGTTGGTGCTCGATGAAAGAATTTTTCACTGTCGTCTGACTTGCATATGCTTTTCAATATTGTCTTAAGCAAAGTTCTTAGGTTTTCCATTCTGCGCATGATTCAGATCGAACTACTAGGCAGATTGGAATGATTGACGTCTCATTGTCTTCTTCATGAAAAGATACACCGGCTAAATGGAGCAAACTATTTTTTTTCATTCTGAAAGCAAAGTTAATCACTGATTTCGAAAATAGCATAAAATTTATTTATTAATAATTATGTTACTTAAAAAATATTACATTTTATTAATATTTGCTCCATTTAGCCGGTGTATCTTTTCATGAAGAAGAAAATGAGACGTCAACCATTCCAATCTGCCTTGTAGTTTGATCTGAATCATGCGCAGAATGGAAAACCTAAGATCTTTGCTTAAGATAATATTTAAAAGCATATGCAAGTCAGACAACAGTAAAAAATCCTTGAATCGAGTACCAACAATATAGTGCGTTGGGCATTTTTATGTGCAATAGGATTTTGATGATATTGAATTTCCAAAAACAATTTTTTTCACCTGACTCTCTCCCCTTAAACCACTTTTCTCGACGATTTAGACCATTCTGAGTGTCCTGACATAAAAATCTCGAAAAAAAATTTTTTTCACGAAAACAAAGCTTCCTCTATGAGGAAGCAAAAAATAGTTAATATAATATTACCTATGATATAAATGAGCAAATTAAGTGAGCTCGAATGTAAAATGACATTCACCGCCGGTTTTCAAATGTGTGGTATTCGAGGCGCCACTGATCTTCCGACTTTACCCGATGATATCCGATACTGAGGAGGCCGTGAACGTCACGCCTGTTCGTACGTGAGCATACAGTGCGTTTTCTTTTAGAATTCGTCGTGACATTTCTTAGTTGATGGTGCCGATAGCTAGCTAGTTTTGATAATTTACCTTTACAACTCAATACTCGTGAGTACCAAACACAAATGCTCCCCATTACAGACAAAAATATCCGTTTTACTTGAGATTAAGACGTCCAAATTCTTATCCGCGCGAGACATCCGTACACGCCGGCCGGTGATTATTTTGTGTACGTGTCGAACCGAGCACCAGTCGAGCCAGTATAAAGCTCTCACGTTCGTTGTTGACTTTTCTCCCACTCGAGGCAATTCAACCAGTTTAAATTATAATTATAACAAATTTATCTTATCTTTCGATCATTTTTTATGCTTTGAATTTCCTATCTTTCGATTTTTTATTCCGTAACCTTACTTTTTCGAGTAAACTACGAATATAAACTTAATGTTGAAAAGTGGCTTTTCTTCAATGCGCGACTTTACAGTTCAAAATAGTGTTTTCGTACCGGTATTTTGAAGGAGTTTTTTTTTTTTAGATAATGATAGGAATTAAAAAGAAATGTAACAGGGTACGAGAGAAAGGAGAGATTAAGTATCTTTCGAGTGTCTAGCAGGGATAATTTTTTGTCCTTTTTATTGCAGGCTGATAATGGTAACCCTTTCGAAGGTAAGGGGCCTGCGAATGTCAGCTCAGAAGCAGGAAACTCTTCTGAAGCTGACGATTCTATCACTCGCAGCAGTATTATGTAAGTAATTTAACGTTATCGATGAACAATGTTCAGAAAGATAAATATATCCATATAACTTATTATAGTAGTAATCATGATTTATTGACAAAATATAGATCATTATTTTGGTTCGAATATTGCAAATTATAATTATATTTATAATTTCTATTTGCTTACATTATACTTTGTCTATTAGCCATCGATCGCTGTTTGGGCTAACTTATTATATTTATAATAATTTTCCAAATTGATAATTTTTTTTTTATAAGCAATAATAGTTATATATATTTAGTCTATGAAAATGCTTGTCGTTGTTCATTTTTAAGAAGTAGTTTTAGTTACAATCTGAATTGTATTTAAAATTCAATTATATTTAAAAAATCATAATTTCTACTAAAGTTGACAAATATATGATGATATACATGTAAAAAATTGAATATTTCACTGTAATTTTTATTTTAATATCATTTGCAACTTAACATAATATTATTATTATTAAAAGAGAATTGAGTGTAATAAAGTACTTAAAAAGAAATTGTCTATCATTTACACACAATTAAACCTTTAGCTTATAAAATTTTGCTTTGATATAATTCATAATAACTTCATAACTATGTCTTAAAACCAGAGTTCTAAATCCCCATTAATTCATGAGATATAGTTTACAGTACAATTTGTTTTGTAATTATGATTTCATAATAATAATATGTAGTGATTATAAAATAGAGTGTAAACATTTGAATAGCTGAAAAAAATACTAATTTTTGCTTTAATATTGCAAGAAATGGTGGAAAAAATAGAAGAAATAAGTAAGGCATTACTTATTTTTTTCCATTTTTCCAAAAGGATTACCGTGAATTTTTATTGAAGAATAATAATTTTTGCATCCATTCCAAAGTTTAATCATCGTATTACAATCGCTTAATACGATAGACAATAAGGATGCAAATATATGATGATATACATATAAAAAATTGAACATTTCACTGTAATTTTTATTTTAATAGCATTTGTAACTTAATGCAATATTATTATTATTAAAAGAGAATTGAGTGTAATAAAGTACTTAAAAAGAAATTGTCTATCATTTACACACAATTAAACCTTTAGCTTATAAAATTTTGCTTTGATATAATTCATAATAACTTCATAACTATGTATTAAAACCAGAGTTCTAAATCCCCATTAATTCATGAGATATAGTTTACAGTACAATTTGTTTTGTAATTATGATTTCATAATAATAATATGTAGTGATTATAAAATAGAGTGTAAACATTTGAATAGCTAAAAAAAATACTAATTTTTGCTTTAATATTGCAAGAAATGGTGGAAAAACTAGAAGAAATAAGTAATGCATTACTTATTTTTTTCCATTTTTCCAAAAGGATTACCGTGAATTTTTATTGAAAAATAATAATTTTTGCAGCCATTCCAAAGTTTAATCATCGTATTACAATTGCTACATGTTATTATTATAAAATAATAATTATAGAGCTGATCCTATCATCATCATTATTTCTATAAGTATCAGACATTTACAACTCTGATTAAAACTAAGTAATTAGATTGAAAATTAAATAGATTACGATTGCAGTATTCTAATTATTTATTTATTTTTAGCCTTTGCAACTCGCCTGTTTTCTGTACTGAGGTACGAAAGCGTTATCCATGAGTTTGATCCGTATTTCAACTATCGAACAACAAAGTTCCTTGCGGAAGAAGGTTTCTACAATTTTCACAATTGGTTCGACGATAGAGTGTGGTATCCACTCGGCAGAATCATCGGAGGTTTGTAGATGCTACAAAAATGTTCTAATCTGTATTTTTTAAGTGAATTGATATGATATGATATGATATTT
Source organism: Ephialtes manifestator (assembly GCA_963970395.1). Lineage (NCBI taxonomy): Eukaryota > Metazoa > Arthropoda > Insecta > Hymenoptera > Ichneumonidae > Ephialtes > Ephialtes manifestator. The sequence goes on from OZ019970.1 coordinate 36,427,793, forward strand.
ATTTAAACAAAAAGACCATCATTTGCACCGTACATTTTTACAAAAAGCAACATACTGCCCGTGGGTAAATGTACAAAGTGCGGGTGCAAGGAGCTCATCGCTCATAACAAATGATAAAAAATAATAATATAAAAATATATAAAGTAAAGTATAAAATATAAAATATAATTGGGTAAATATATTATTTAACGGCTCTTTTTGCTTCCTCATTGAGGAAGCTTTGTTTTCATGAAAAAAAAAATTCTCTAGATTTTCATATCGAAACGTTTAAAATAATCTGAGACGACGAGAAAAGTGGTTTAGAAAAAATGTCCGGATGTATGTATGTGTGTGTGTGGCTTGCAAAATTCAAACAGCTGTATCTCGAAAACGGCTTTAACACTCAAGCTGAAATTTGGCACGCTGGTAGAGGAGCAACGCCCCTTCCTATTTATACATTTTCGGAAAAATTGAAAGAGAAATTCAAATTTTATAAGCTTTTCAATTTTTCGAAAAATGTCTGTATGTTCTCTAGCTTCTGCAATTTTTCAGCTAATGAGCTAAATAGTTCTGGACAAATAGAGAAATAAAAATGAAGGTCTGTATTGAATTTGAGCGAAATCAATAAAGCTGTTTAGATTTAATAAAATTTTGAATTTTCGAAAAAATTTTGTTTTCGTTCTTATTCAAGGTAAGCTTGACCAAACCTGCTCAAATCTTTTGCAAAGTAAAATTAATATCCAGTTGTAGTAGATATCGAATTGAATTTTGGCATTGAATTTTTCACAAAATTTCTGTATGTTCTCTAGCTGCCACAATTTTTTAAATAATAAGCTTCAACAGGTTTTGACAAATAAAGCAATGAAAAATGATGTTCGGTATTGAATTTAAGCGAAATACATAAATAAAATGGTAAAACGGCTTAAATTTTATAGAACTTTGAATTTATGAAAATTTTTATCTTCATACTTCTTTAATTTGTATTTAAAATAAGGATGCAAAGTGAAGCTTTGCACATTGTTTCGTCAATAATTTTCATCTTTCGCAAAGTTTACTCTATGAGGAAGCCAAAAATAAAGTAAAGAAACTTCCTCATAGACGCGGCGTTGCGAAAGATGAAAATTAATGAGGAAGCAATGTGCAAAGTTCTACTTTGCATCCCTATTTTAAATAATTATAACTTCATCTTTTATCAATATTTTCCAATTAAAAAAAAAACTCAAATTTCGCAAGACTATGTAATGATTGTGTGTAAAATGCCAACCTCGTCATCACAATACTCTTATCAGAAAAAAATTTGTAAAGCGACCCGTCTTTTGGATTCCAAACTTAAGCAGATTCCTTAAAGACTAATGGAACTCAAACATAAAATAAAATACATTTTTTTAGGAACAATCTACCCGGGTCTGATGATAACATCCGCCACTCTCTATCATCTAGCATGGTGGCTCAATATTACGATAGACATTCGTAATGTCTGTGTATTCCTCGCGCCGTTATTCTCGAGTTTCACTACGATCGTTACTTATTTGCTAACTAAGGAATTAAAGGTTTGCAATGCACATATTTAGTGGTAACGAAAATCGTCGTCAGCAAAATTATACTTTGGATTTCAAGTTCTTCATTTAAATGTTGAGAAAATTAACAGATTCTTTATACTTATATTTCTAGATAATTGCATATTTTTTCAGATAGACATTTATCTTTTTTTTAAATCAGTAGTTAATATTTTCAACAATAATATGCAGTCTTTATAAAGAAATAAGCATTTGGTTAAAAAAAAATATAGAATTTTTGTACAATCCGCCGTTTTTATTTTCAATTAAATTAAAAAATACGATAGTATACTCAATGCATTGAAAAAATAATAAACTTTTTGCATAATTACAAAAGTAAATAAATGATAATATTTATACAATGATTTTTCAATTTTTTTAACAATATTTATGCAGATTCCTCTATTTAATTTGTAAAAATTTGAAGGATTCGGCGTCTGGATTGGTCGCAGCCTCGATGATAGCTATAGTTCCGGGCTACATATCGCGTTCGGTAGCTGGATCATACGACAACGAAGGAATAGCGATATTCTGTATGTTATTCACATATTACATGTGGATAAAAGCGGTGAAGACTGGAGCAATATTTTGGTCAACGTGTGCAGCTCTAGCTTATTTTTACATGGTTTCCTCGTGGGGAGGCTACGTATTTCTCATTAATCTCATTCCGTTGCACGTATTGACTCTGATGGTTACCGGAAGGTTTTCGCACAGAATATACATAGCTTACAGCATTCTCTACTGCATCGGCACCATCCTCTCCATGCAAATATCATTTGTTGGTTTCCAACCGGTTCAAAGCTCCGAACACATGCTCGTGAGTAGACGCAGAGAGTTTTCCATAATTTTTCACTAAATAATAAATAGCAATACTCATTGTTATTTTCAATTAAAAGGCTCTGGGAGTTTTTGGTCTATGCCAAATTCACGCGCTGGTCGATTATCTTCGAAGCAAAGTTTCCGAAAATGATTTCGATCTTCTTTTCCGTGGACTCATCGCTTCGATGCTCACCGCTTCGTTCGTCGTGGGTGGAGTTTTGACAATAACAGGTAAAAATAAACAAATGAATTTGATTTTTGATCAATAAAAAAATTCCATACGATCGTGCAAAAAAAATTCGTAAATTTGTATTTTTACTTTTACTCTATTTGATGTTTTAAGCATCATTGTGGATCATTATTTTCTTGAGATTTTTCATACGATTCTTTTCCTGACGATTTAAAAAAAAAAAAAAAATTCTGTAGATCTTCCGAATATTTTACTAACTATAGTTAATTCAATTTCGTAAATAGTTATAAACTTTTACGGAGAATAATTTTACCTGTAATATTCGCTGAATTCTATACTTTTTTGTTATATTTAGGTAAAATATCGCCGTAAAAGTTTATAACTATTTACGAAATAGAATTAACTATAGTCAGTAAAATATTCGGAAGATCTATTAATTTCGGAAAAAGAGATATTTTTTTAAATCGTTAGAAAAAGAATCGTATGAAAAATCAATAGATCTTCCGAATATTTTACTGATTATAGTTAATTCAATTTCGTAAATAGTTATAAACTTTTATGGAGAATAATTTTACCTGTAATATTCGCTGAATTCTATACTTTTTTTGTTGTTATATTTAGGTAAAATATCGCCGTGGACCGGAAGATTCTATTCCCTATTGGATCCGTCATACGCAAAGAATCACATTCCAATAATCGCCTCCGTGTCGGAGCATCAACCTACCTCGTGGAGTTCGTTTTACTTCGATCTTCAGATCCTCGTGTTCCTCTTTCCTGCTGGCTTATATTTTTGTTTCTCCAAGCTCACGGATTCCAATATTTTTCTCATTCTCTACGGAGTTACCAGTCTCTACTTCGCTGTAAGTGTGTATAAATACCGATATGCGATTTTGACTCGTTAAAAACTTGTTTTTAAGCACTTGTCACTAAACGTCGAGACGTTATCGCGTCTCTTGATTCAACGAATACTCATCTATTCTCGTACTCACGAATAATTTAATAAATTGACTTATCTTTTGCAGGGTGTAATGGTGCGTTTAATGCTCGTTCTTGCTCCAGTCATGTGCATTTTGGGAGGAATCGGTGCCTCGTCTCTGCTTCTCACTTACATGAAACAAGTCGAGAGTGGAAAAGTAATCGACAAAAAGTCTCGAAAATTTGAAAACAATTACGTCTTGAGAAGTGAGGTAAGATATTTTTGACAAGCTCACGAAACTTTGTTATCTCGAAAACTATGAATTTTTTTTAACTACTCTGATCAAAGTTCTACCCCATCCCATTAATTTTTAAATCTATTTTCTTTAATATCCTAATACATTGACAATAAAATGTATCTTTATATCCTTCGATACATCCACATCCTTTGATGTATCCACAATTTATTTAAAAAAAAACTACTTTCATTAAATTATTCATTCATGATATTTTCAAACAAATCTATGTTACAAAAATGTGTTGTTCTTTATGAAACTAGATCCATTTTTTTCGCTAACATATAAAAATATTCTGGAAAAAGATTAATATTCAATTATCTATATGAAATAGATAAACATATAGTGCAAGTTAAAAAATAACGAGATTCTTTAAAATATGACTATAATTCTTTTTAGTACTGCCAATAATTTCTATATTTCGTGTCGTTTTTTTTAAATTATAGATCGCCACACTTTTTGTGGTAGTAATGAGCGTCCTATTCTTCTCTTACACTCTTCACTGTACGTGGGTCACTGCCGAGGCTTACAGCTCTCCGAGCATCGTTTTGTCAGCACGTTCACCGGATGGCGGCCGAATGATCTTCGACGATTTCAGAGAAGCGTATTACTGGCTGCGTATGAATACACCGGAGGATTCAAAAGTCATGTCTTGGTGGGATTACGGCTATCAAATAACGGCGATGGCAAATCGTACTATACTGGTCGACAATAATACCTGGAACAATACGCACATATCGCGAGTTGGCCAGGCGATGGCGAGTTCCGAGGAAAAGGCTTACGAAATAATGCGAGAGTTGGACGTTAATTACGTTCTCGTTATTTTCGGAGGACTAACGGGTTATTCGTCCGACGGTAAGATTCTTTTAAAATCATTTACACTGTTTTATCGGCCTCGATATTTATCAATTTATTATAACGCATAAAAATCATAACACACGTTCAAATGCACTCATTATCGATCGCCGCATTCTCTTTGTAACGTTAAGGATATTGGATAGGTACTGTCAAGTCATTTCACAACTGTCCTAGCAATATCTAAATATTGTGTTTATAGGCTAACTAAAATAACTATAGTCTCTACAAGTGCTAACGACTTCACTGAAAAGTTAACAAGACTATACGGAAATGTAATTTTTCGATTTTTCATTGCTATTTTATCGCATTAAGTATAGAATTGCATTTCTAGGATTGTCGAAAACATCAGTTGTCAATATTTATAGAGTTTCTAATAAAAAGTCGTGCAAAACCTCACAATATACGAACTTGGTAGCGGGCTCGGCAAATGCTCAAGCCATATATATCTGTAGATATGAATTTCAATAGTATTTTAACTCATAATATCTTTTAAAATATGTGTGCGCTTAGCAACTTCTTTTTTTTTCTGTGTCTCAGTCTAGTACTGCTGTAAAAAAAAAGATTGAATGGTGAAATTTCTCTGGAAATATATATATAAATATCGTGAATGCTAAAAGACTCACATTTAAGCTCACATATCTCAACAACCGTGTGGGCAACAATTGATTAAAAATTCATTAAAAAATTAATATTAATTCTTTTATAACGTCTATGATTTTCAATTGCAAAAATTCAAAATGACCTATCTATCCAATATCCTTAAGGATGTTCAACTGTTTCACTATAGTAAAATCAGTGAAAAATGTTTGTAATTGTTTCATTAAAGTTTAATGCATTAAATAAATATAGTAGAGAGTAGTTTGAATTGAAGCATGTATACTTAACACAGATAAAGATTAATAGTGTCGGATTTGCATACAGATTAACTAATTAACGTTACTTTCCAATGGGATACATTTTCATTCAGTTTTTTCCAAGAATAATCTATAATTTTTTGTCAATTTTGAGGAGTGATGGCTTATTCTCTTTCTTGAAAGATGCTCTACAAATTGACCGGCTGGATATTTGATATTATTGATCGTTTAACAATTATAGCTTGTTGTTTAACAAAAATCAAAATACTTTCATAAACAAATAGCTATAATTATTAAACGATCAATAATATCAAATATCTAGCCGGTCAATTTGTAGAGCATCTTTTAAAAAAGACAATGAACCATCACTCATCAAAATTGGCAAAAAATTATAGATTATTCTTGGAAAAAACTGAACGAAAATATATCCCATCGGAAAGTAACGTTAATCAGTTAATATTTATGCAAATCCGTCACTATTTATTTTTCTCTCGGTTAAGTGTACATGCTTCAATACAAATTAACGCTTCACTACAGTTATTTAATGCATTAAACTTTAATGAAACAATTACAAAGATTTAGCACTGATTTGACTAGTGTGAAACAATCGAACATCCTTAACGCCTCGGAAACGTTCCAACTAATAAATTCATCATATACGACTCGATCATTTATTTCAATCAACATTTCAACGAACAACAATCTAACATAATTACGCTGCAATCAATAAGTTGTTGTTTTTTTTAAATTACATTACGTTGTTTGATGTTTATGTTTTCTTATTTCTATTTTTTCATTGCGATTAATGATATTTACAGATATTAATAAGTTCCTATGGATGGTGCGTATCGGCGGCAGCACGGAAAAAGGAAAATCAATAACCGAGTGGGATTATTACAATCCTTCTGGCGAATTCCGTGTTGATAAAGAAGGATCGCCTATTCTGCTCAATTGTCTCATGTACAAGATGTGCTACTATCGTTTTGGACAAGTTTACACCGAAGGAGGTGAATATTTATTATAGATGTTCAATTTTATTATAAGTCAAGAGCGCGCTGCTAAAATTTCGCTGAAAACCAATGGATTTTTTAGCATAGAAAAGATATCATAAAGGCGGAATCAATTTTTCTAGGTATACGATTATAGATATAGTTATAATGATTATTTCAATTATAATCAAAAAGAAAAATTAATTCCGCGGCTTTATTGGTTTTTTATTGATGACGTTTTTGCTTTTTCTTTTAGGAAAACCATCGGGATACGACAGGGTGAGAAATATGGAGATTGGAAACAAAGATTTCGAGCTCGACACATTGGAGGAGGCCTACACGACCGAACACTGGCTTGTGCGCATCTACAAAGTCAAAGACTTGAGAAACCGAGGCAACTAATGAGTGGTGTTTTTCTTTTCGTGAATATTCCGTGAACTTCCATCGGGGTTCGTGAATCAGTGCTCTCTCGCCTCATTGAACCAGTGAAATTATACTACATTTTTTCTAGTTAAGGGGAACCAAATTTTTATCTCGATCACAGAAAAATCGTTCCGTGTCGATTTAGAATAATCATACATACCACAAATACCGTTAGTGTCACCATTTTAGCGATTTTTCTCCTCTTTTTTTTTACATGTGGAAAGTTGAATATAATTTTTACGAATACAAGAGAATAGAAGGTCCATTTTTGCATCGAAGACGCACAAGATATATTATATCGAGCCAAGCTATCGACGACCGAATTTTTTAATCCTACGATCTTAATGAAAAGTTGATTTATATCGCATTAAAAAATTACGTCGGTCGCTCTGGCCAAGGTGCAAAACACATAATTGAAAGACTGTAAGGAGATGGCATAAAAAATATGAGTATTTATGTGGTATATTAACAATATACAGTTTGTAGGTACAAATACGAAGATATTACTTAAAATTAATCCCATTCGCCGATGTACATAGCACGCGGTGCCGGTGGTATCACGCCTCTCGTCGGTATGGGTAACCTGCCGTATATATGGTTGTAGGGAGAATCAATTCTGTCGTCCGAATCTGCAAAAAAATAATAAACCAGCTGCGTTAGCGAATTTTATAAATTATGATTGCTATTTCGTAGCAAAAGTGATACAGTGAAAATCCATTAATTTATGACAACCGGTTGAAAATTAACCCTCAGAGGCCAAGAACAGCTTTTTTTTTAAATCACAAATTAGTTTTTTAGACAAATTAATATTTTTAGAAAACATCATCGTTACCCGCTGCTTTTACAAAAATATTTTCAAATTTTTCGGCAATAGCAAAAATAATAATTCTTAATTCGTAATGCATTAAAAAAATAAGTAGAGCTCCTCTCCATTTTTCTTGTCAATTTCGCGAAAATTTATGAAAAACTTAATTGTCTTCGCAGTTATTCATAAGTTTAAGAATTTTTTTACAAGCACTGCTTTTTATTATTATAAAAAAAATAATAATTTCACCGAAAATTGTTATTTTATAAAGGCCGATATATTATATACAGAGTTGTAAATTTCTAATTCTTCTAGAAATATAGTCGATGATATAATTGGCTTTATGATTACGTTTCCATAAAACTAACATGTAGCGATTATAATATGATGTTTAAACTCTTGAATAGCTGCAAAAAATATTAATTTTCATTTCAATTTCATGGTAATCTTCTTGAAAAATGGAGAAAAATAGTTAATGCATTGCGAAAATAATGGAGGGTTGTACGCTTCCATTTTTTCCGCATTTTTTCCCAAGGCTTGATCGAAAATGAGATTTCTTTTCAGGTATATAAAAGATCACATATAATTTTATAAAAGTCGCAGGTTATTATTGCGAAATCATTATTAAAAAACAAATTGTACTTTAAACTTTATTTCTTAAAGTAATGGGGCTTTACAACACTGATTATTAAGGCCGTACAGTTGGCGACGATTCCCCATGGCAAGGCCGTAAGCCGCTCGTAAAACTCGACGGGACTCAATTGTTTTCTGGACTTAGAATATTTTCGCTGCCAGTGGACTTAGAAAAAAATCGTATTTGCGTGTTTCTGACTAAATTTCGCTATGCGGGACATAGAAAAAAATCGTATTCGTTGCACGATTATTGTCCTTCGTTCAGATTTAGAAAAATGTGATTTCCTGTACGATTTTTTAGCAAGTCCATTGGCAGTGAAAATATTTTAAGCTTAGTATGTTATAGGCGTGACCGAATATTGTTATTATTAATTTTTATTGACTCTTGGCGGTCTATTTTTTGATAGAATTTTGCGAAGCACTTCTCGGGTCTGAGACCGTGATCGCTAGATTCAAAGCGCGCGAAACTGAAGCCTAATTCAAATTTCACTAATCCGAATCTCTTACAATTGTGGCTGCTTGATGAATTAATTAAATTTATTAAGAAGGATCGGTGGCCACTCCCAAAGTCAAATCAGAGATAAATTTTCGCGATCGATTCTTTAAAGTTTAATGCATTAAATAATAACAATGGAGGGTGATTTATATTGAAGCATGTAGACTTAATCCAGAGAAAGATTAATAGTCACGGATTTGCATAAAGATTAACTGATTAACGTTTCTTTTCAGTGTGATATATTTTCGTTCAGTTTTTTCCAAGTATTATCTTTAATTCTTTGCCGATTTTTATGAACGATAGCTCATTGTTTTTCTTAAAAGGTACTCTACGAATTGACCTCCTAGATATTTCATAGTGTTCATCGTTTTGTAATTATAGCCTGTTGTTTATGAAAGTATTTTAATTTGTGTTAAACAACAGTCTAGAATTATTAAACAATTAACACTATGAAATATCTAGGCGGTCAATTCGTAGAATATGTTTTAAGGTAGAGAATGAGCTGTCACTCATTCAAATCGGCCAAGAATTACAGATTATACTTGAAAAAAACTGAACGAAAATGTATCCCATTGAAAAGAAATGTTAATCAGTTAATATTTATGCAAGTCCGTCACTATTAATCTTTCTCTGGATTAAGTCTACATGCTTCAATACAAATCACCCTCCACAGTTATTATTTAATGCATTAAACTTTAAAGAATCGATTACAAAAATTTATCTCTGATTTGACTTTGACAGTCATCACCGATCGTCCTTAAGCAGCTACAGTCAATACTTGTAAGAGATTCGGATTAGTGAAATTTGAATTAGGCTTCAGTTTCGCGCGCTTTGAATATAGCGATCAGAAAAAATAGACCGCCAAGAGTCAATAAAAATTAATAATAATGATTATTTTTTCAACTCCAATTTCGACCAATCAGAGCGCGGTATTCAACATCACGTGGTACAGCTAGGGTAAAATTATATCGATAATTTTTCGAAAATTTCCCGGCTCGGTTGCTAAGCGATAAACAATAATTTTTTTGACACTTGTAACCTCTGCGAATCTTTAAAACGTCAAGGTACTATTAACGGTCGTCAATATGAGTGAGTCAAAAAAGCGATTTGGTGATGAATCGCTTCAGAACATCGCTAAAAAAATAAAACAAAATGTCCCGGCAAATACAGAAAAGAGTAAAAAATCGATTTGGGCGCAATTCACTGCATTTTGTGCAGAGAGAAAATATGTGTTGGATGCAACATAGGTTTTTGTTCTGATTATGAAATTTCCTTGTCAGAATGATAATTTTTGTCTCATGGTGCAATTCCATTTGTCGCAATTTGAATAGAAAAAATAATCCCCCGAATACCACTCGAGCTTCGAAATTAATCTGATATTTCCCTCCAGGTTCCCTGCAAACAAATAAACTCGTCAAGTTTTCCAGAAAAATCACTCGCGCTACGCGCTCGTGATTTTTTAACCTGGAAAACTTGACTCGTTCATTTGTTTGCAACGAACCTGTCAGGAAATATCCGATAATTTCAAAGCTCTTGTGGTATTACAAGTGAAAATATTCCAAGTCCAGAAAACAATTGAATCGCGTCGAGTTTTCCGAGCGGCTTACGGCCTTGCCATGGGGAATCGTCATGAACTGCACGGCCCTACTGATTAAATAGAGGCCTATAATGAGGCCTTGTAACTTCGGTCCTAAATCTATTAAAAAAAAAGAGCTTTTATCTCGGCTTATGAGGCAGAAAATTAAATGAACGATAGGTAAGAAGCGTGAAAGACAGATGAGAAGTAGTACGTACGTACCGAGCCCGCTCTCGAAGCTTCTTGCGTGGTACACGATTGGTGGTCGCTTGGCTGGTACGTGATGTCCATAAATTTGTGATGATTGACTACTGACGTATCCACCATTGCCGCTGACGTAGGACGGAGCTGGCTGCGGTCTCACGTACCCGTGCGGTGTGAGCATCTTCGTCTGGCCATTCTTTGCCATTTTCACGAAGTTGGGTACGCGCGCTCTGAGACCGCAATAGTACGGGTCGTCTATAAAGAAAAAAAAGAAAGAAAGAAACATCGATTACTTCTGTTCTTTCTAAGGCCTCGTAAAAAGTTGTAACAAGAAGGAAAATTGTTCGACGAACTTACCATATTTTTTACTATCATTTTTTTTACTCTTCTTCTCGTCGTTGACTATTACTGGTGCTCTATGATTGGTACCATATTCGTCCTCGATATCATCGTAATCGGGCTGAAATACGGAAAGGAAAGTTTTTGTCAGTGTATCAATCATCGCAATAGTGCGTAAACAACTCGTAAAAATTGAACGTGCCCATGCACCGCAATTTTTTTACACATGGTGCTACATAAAGTTTCTTTTTGCGGTTAGATCAGAGGCATAAAAAGTCATAATATTGATGGAGGTATTGCAGAAAAAATACTAATCCTTTAACTGCCAATATAGCAGATTCGCTGCATTTTTGAAATGGCAATTTTTGAAATCTTTATAACTTCTATTCCCGTAAAATTTGGGAAAAAAATTGTCAAGCAGTAAAGTTTAAGAATTTTTTTCAATTAAAAATTCTATCGTACTCTTTTAATTTCAAATAACCGAATAATTATCTTTAAAAAAAAACAATAATAGGATTTGTAAAAAAATAAAATCCCTTCAATTTTTCTCAACCATAACATTTTTTATAATTTTAGCCCTTTCACTAAATTAATTGAGTTTAATGTCGAGGGTCATCAAAATTTTTAAGTATCTTTCTAACGATGAAGATCTAATTAATTAAATTCACACCTTAGGAATATGGGATCTGAAAAAAAAATTCTCATCAATTTTTCTCACTCACGACATTTAAAAAAATTTTAGCCCTGTCACTAAATTAATTGAATAAATCGAATTTATTGTAATTCAAATATTTAGCCCGTCGAGAGATCATCAAATGGTTTAAGGGATCTTTACAGTGTGAAAAAAACGATTTTTTTCGTCTTATACATTAGTATATACGGTCAAAAACATACTCTCCAATTTTTAAAGCGAAATTCGAAATACTTCGCTGGCATACTTTATGGACCTGGCATCGCCGATTAGTCATAATTACACAATTTAGGTATATGAAATTTCTACACTCGAAACTTTAAACGCGTTTTTCTCGAAACGACATTTTTCAAAACGGTGGACATTCTCCAGGGAACAGTTTTCAAGCGATCGTTTTCAAATTTTAGGAGAACATTCTTCACGCTACCCTGTATCGTGCTATGGAAGCTTTTTTTTTTAATCTTCCCATTTTTTAAAAAGAAAAACTGTCGAAAAAAACGGCTAAAATCGGTACTTTTTGTTCAAACCGCCGCCATTTTGTCAATTTTGATTTTAAAAAAAGTCTCCATAGCGCGATAGCCAATCGCATACTAATTAATAATCCTTTGGGTTTTTTTTAGATCAAATTTGCGACCCCTAGGATGTCCACCATGAGGCTATCTTTTTTATCAACATTACTTTCAACAATTAAAAAAAAAAAGATTTAAACAATAAAAACCGTCTTATAAAAAATAATTTTCTGTCATTCATGATTACCTTAATATGTCATCAAAATTTCAGATTGATCGGCGTATAGTAAACGTCCGAAAAAAATCGTGAATATAGGCTATTTTTCAGGCCGTCACCAGAGTTGTAAATGCCTAATACTTATAGAAATAATGATGATGATACGATCAGCTCTATAATTATGATTTTATAATAATAACATGTAGCGATTGTTATACGATGATTAAACTTTGGAATGGCTGCAAAAATTATTATTTTTCAATAAAAATTCACGGTAATTCTTTTGAAATAATGGGAAAAAATAAGTAATGCATTAAGAAAGTAATGCATTACTTATTTCTTCCATTTTTTCCACTATTTCTTGTAATATTAAAGCAAAAATTAGTATTTTTTTCAGCTATTCAAATTGTTACACTCTATTTTATAATCACTACATATTATTATTATCAAATCATAATTACAAAACAAATCGTATTGTAAACTATATCTCATGAACTAATGGGGATTTACAACTCTGGCCGTCATACTGCAAAGATCCCTTAAGGAGGATCGGTGGCCACTCCCAAAGTCAAATCAGAGATAAATTTTCGCGTCGATACTTTAAAGTTTAATGCATTAAATAATAACAGTGGAGGGTGATTTGTATTGAAGCATGTAGACTTAATCCAGAGAAAGATTAATAGTCACGGATTTGCATAAAGATTAACTGATTACCGTTTCTTTTCAGTGTGATATATTTTCGTTCAGTTTTTTCCAAGTATTATCTTTAATTCTTTGCCGATTTTGATGAACGATAGCTCATTGTTTTTCTTAAAAGATACTCTACGAATTAACCTCCTAGATATTTCATAGTGTTCATCGTTTTGTAATTATAGCCTGTTGTTTATGAAAGTATTTTAATTTCTGTTAAACAACAGTCTAGAATTATTAAACAATTAACACTATGAAATATCTAGGCGGTCAATTCGTAGAGTATCTTTTAAGGTAGAGAATGAGCTGTCACGCATTCAAATCGGCCAAGAATTACAGATTATACTTGAAAAAAACTGAACGAAAATGTATCCCATTGAAAAGAAACGTTAATCAGTTAATATTTATGCAAATCCGCCATTATTAATCTTTCTCTGGATTAAGTCTACATGCTTCAATACAAATCACCTTCCACAGTTATTATTTAATGCAATAAACTTTAAAGAATCGATCACAAAAATTTATCTTTGATTTGACTTTGACAGTCGTCACCGATCGTCCTTAAGTATTTTTCTAATGTTTAAGAATTAATATTTAATTAAATTCACACCTTAGGAATATGGGATATGTCATGGCCATAGAGATTTTCCCGTGGCGGTAGCTTGGGCGGTCTTTCGGCGCGTCGTTGTTGGTAAGTGCCGGATTGCATATAAATCTGTTCACGAGCGTCTCTTCCAGTGTTCAATCCTTCGTTGGGACCGGAGGAAGAAGCTACACCAGCTACGCTGTACGGATCCTCGTCGGGGATCGGAATTCTCGGACGATTCTTTATGTCGACGGGCCTCTGCAGTGCGAGAACCGGTGGTAGCTTGGATTTCAGCATGTCGAGGCCAACGACATTTACGATTAGAACCCAGACTGGACATTGCAGGAGGTCAGCCTCCGTGCGAACGAAGACGATTGCGCTCAGGCACTGACTCTCCAATCTCCGCCTGTCTGGATAAGCCCGCCGCGTTTCTCTCGACAAATTCGTCTGGTACTTGTTCATGTCAAACAGCTGCAACAAGAAAAAAAGCCAGATGCTCATTAAACTCCGTAATTAACGTCAGATTTAATGTGGACTAAATTTCGACACGAAGATGCAACAAAATTGGCCTTTTATGGACAGAGGTCCGAGCGTTTCTTTTTTCCATTTTTCAAATATGGAGCATTAAAAAAGATTTTTGTTAATAATAGATTTTTCTTAATAGAACCAAATTATTTTGTTTTCTGAATAAATTTATATTTTTTATAAATTTATTTATATTAACACTACACTTCAAATTGTTTATTCATTTTTATGTTATTATCAATAATAGACATTATTATTTGTTTTTTATACGCTCAATTTTTTTTTTTTTTTCGAGCAAAATGATAAATGATTGGAACCATGAAAGTGTTAATTATCGCTTCTTAAAAAATCATTATTGTTAATTAATTCGCAAATAACAAAATGCTGTACTTGAGTTTTATCGAAAATTTGTATTTTTATGTTTTGATGGGTTTAAAAGTACTTTTCACTTTCTTAAAGGCATTGAAATGAAAAAAGGTGAGAATGAATCCCTTTTTAGCGAGTAAAATTCAAAAAGATTCTAACGAAATTTAAAAAAAGAATAAAAAAAAAGATCTTTGTAATTAATGTCGGATGTAATGGCCTAAACTTTAATGGCAATGAAGGAAGACGCAACGAATTTGCCAATTTATTTTTATTCTTCTATATATCGAGCGTAAAAAAATCTTATTGTAAGTAATACATGGATTGTCTCACCAGTACAAATTGATTTTTTTCCTGCGGGCGAGTTATTAATTATGATTAGTGAAATATTCTTTCTCGCTGACGTATAGGTAGGCGTGAAATGTACATTAATGCTGTTCTTCAAAATCTAAAATGTTGAGTAATGTCTGATGATCATTCATTGTGACGTTATAATCAATGATCATAATTTCTCATTTACCAGCAGGTTCTTTAAGCCCACGTTGCTTTAAATTTTCCCACACATCTCAAGAACTTCCTTTTTATGGATGTAATTGGTTTTTCTCCCCAAACGCATTCAAATAGGCAATTAAAAATTCTTATTCAACGTAAAACAGATAATATACACGACGTCATAGAAAAAAAAAGCTTTCACCATTTAATGATGACATTACTACAATCCTGATTTAAAAAAAAAAATCATAAACCGCTTGTAAATATTCAGAATTATGATTTTTTTGCTTTCTAAAATATTGCCTAGATTTGATACACTGTTAGAAAAAACTGGAAGTTTTTATGTATAAACTTGTCGTCTAAGTTTAATGTGCAATTGTGTTGTAAAATTAATGTACTTTTGTGGAAAAAATAAAGAAAAAAATATGCAAAGCAGAAGCTTGCACATTGCTTCCTCATTATATTTCGCTTTTTGCAAAGCAACCTCTAAGAGGAAGGAAGTATGGGAATTGATTTTGGCTTCCTTATAGAGGAAGCTTTGTAAAAAGTGAAATATAATGAGGAAGCAATGTGCAAGGTTCTGCTTTGCATCCTTGTTTTAAATAAATATAAATAAGCGCACACTCTCGCTTTGTGAAAATATAATAAGGACAAACGGTCCAGAAACTCCCTCGAATACTCTATCTTCTCTGTTTTTTTTTTGTAGAACACGATAGAAATCGGTGGTTTCCGAAATTTCATTGGGAAGCAAGGATATGGCTAGTTTATACGACATAAATCGCTACTTTTCGCAATATAGACTGTACAACATCGCTATAAAAATATGTTATCGTTCAACATTTTTGGGCTATATCTGACGTATTTTTCTGTTAATCATGAATTTGGCACTCATTTGACTCCCAGCTCGATATTTGATACCAAAATTCGCATCGCAGAAAAAAAATTAAAAAATTCAAAAAATCAAAATCTCATAAAATTTTGACGTTTCAACCGATCTTAACCAAATTTAATAGAGATCACCGGTGTATGAAAGCTCACGTATATACCAATTTTGAGCTTAATATCTCGAAAATTAAAAGAGTTATCGCGTTAACAGACATTTTTGAAAAAATTCAAAACCGCGTAAAAATTTAATGATCATGGGGATTTTTACAAAAATTGGTATGAACGATGAGGATTGACCCTTCTATCTATGGTGTAAATTTCAGCTCTATATCTCGAGGCGTTACCGAGTTATAAAGGTTTACATTTTTTGAGCGTGTAACACACACACACACACAAATTTCTTCTAAATCACTTTTCTCGACGTTTTGGACTATTCCGAGTGTACTGACATGAAAATCTCGGAAAAAAAAAATTTCATTATAAAAATTCAAGTATTTTTACTGTAAATTTTAAGTAAATTATTCAATTTGCTGTAAAATTAATGTATAATTTTACATCACACTTGTATATTAAATTTAATTACCAGTTTATGCATAAAAACTTCCAGTACTTGTACATTAAATTTCAAGTAGATTTTTTTTACAGTATAGATACTATTGTAGAAAATTGCATGTAAAAATCGATTAACAATGAGCCATTATTGAATATATTACATACTCACAGACAGATGTTAGAATTTAATTTTAACATTTGTCTATATTAATCTGTCCAATCCTAATTAATTTATACTTTATAAATCCATTTATATATTTTATATTAGGCCAAACATTTTTTCATCTTATTTTCCGCAAAAAAAAAAAAATATAATCACCGCGACTCAAAAGTAATGTATGATTTGATACATTGTTTAATAATGATTACTCACTTTGCCTGGTTTTTCGAGTTCCAGTGCACCCTGCGAGTTCCGCAGGATTTCCGCACCAATAGCGTTGTCCTCTTGATTAGTTTGTGTCTTAATGTAAACATTGCTCTTGCACAACCTTTTGATCAATATATTTCCTTGATCGTCCATTTTAATCTTTACTCCTTGATTGATGTGTCTCTTGGCCTCTTCGGTTTTAGGATCACGCATAGGATTGTCGAAGCCGCACAGTCCTATCCTGTAATATACAATTATTACGAGGATGAATATTAAATTGCCTGTGAGAATCATGAAAGGATAATAATAATAATTTGCTGTGAAATGATCTATTGCCAAGAAATTGCACGTGCATCGAGTAAGAAGCTCGAAGAATCGATCGAGAGAGCAATTATTAATGAAATCGTTATTAGATCCTAAGCGGCTTAAGGCCATCACTGAATTATACTATTGCGTGTTTCGCGTGACGAGTTCAAATTGCAACGCTTCGGCTATTTGTTGTTATATTGCTCGGTAAATTCTCACACAGCTGCAAAACTCACGGCGATCGTTTTAATTTCCTCGATGCCCGGAAATCGTCCTAATAATTACGAGCTCGTCGAGAGAAATCGCTCGACGCCGATGCAAACGGTCGGGTTTTGCGGTGCAGCGCAAAGTCTTGCCATATTCGGCTTACTACTCGCTTTTGCCATTTTACTTGCTGCGTACGTTGCCCGTAAAAATGTTTAAATGCGAGCGATCGTTTCTTTTTATACTCAAGACTCTATTTCTCGTTCAACGAGAAAAGAAAAAAAAAGCTTCCGCTTGACTTCTTTTTTAGGGCATCAATTCAGAAGTCTTCAATAACGTAAATGGTGCAAGTGAACATTTTTCTGCATACACTATATTTTTTCGTATTATTATGAAAACTTTACACATTTTTTATACCCTAATATAGCATATATGATGTTTTTACAACAATAGTTTAACTCCTTAATGGCCAAGACCATATTATGTTGAAAAAAATACTTTCTTAAAAAGGTTGGACACTTTTCTCAATGAAAACAGCATTTTTTTTTATTTTGACGAGTAAATGCGTACAATTTATAAAATAAAAATGGAAGATTTATTTCTAATTAAATTTTAATGATTATCAATTTTTTTCAGCGTTTTATGATATAAGTTTTTTGTTACGTCCGCAAATATTGCAATTTGGCAATTAAGGAGTTGATGTTTGATGCGTGATCTTTCAGAAGTTATTAACTATGGTCATAATGAAGAAGAAAATTTCAATGTTATTATCAAGTCACAGGTCAATTAAATGGTAACAATTATTATGATATTCTTTGGTTCATTTATTTTTATGAAATGTGTGTTGATGACACTTATTTTTTCCGATAACTAATTAATAAATTTAAACGACACAAAATGTTCTGTTGCAGTAAGAATTTTGTTACCGTAACAACATAGTTTGCTGTCCCAGACAAATGGACATTTTTGTACTTTTGACAAAAAGATTTAATCCACAGTAAGTATTTAATAATGTCCACAGATATTCGTCGTTAAATTTAAAAAAAAATTATTTTCACTTTTTAGTTCAACAATAAAAGTACAAAAATATTTTATTAAACTAGAAATTGACCAAAAACTTTAAGGCCTAAAATAAAAAATGTTATGGAGAAAATATTTTTGTCAAAAATACAATAAATCCAATTTCTTTTACTGTGTATATTAATCAGCCAAACTAGTTGCAGCAACAACATTTATGCTGTCCCAGTAAATTAATTTTAACCGTGAAAATTATATTTATATTACAGTTTCCATACTTTCGATAATTAAACCGTGATACCGTTTGTTGAAAGAGAAATTAATGTATAATTATAAATATTCCATTATGCAAGAGGAATGACAAATTAAGTTACACGATATCACTTTGTCAAGTTGCAATTGTCTATATTAAGTGTGCCAGTGACTGCAAGATACATTAACGTTACTTGGTAGTGAAACACTATCGATTTCTTAACTAGAAATTGATCAAAAACTTTAAGGTCAAAAATAAAAAATTTTATAGTCAAAATATTTTTGTCAAAAATACAATAAATCCAGTTTTTTTCACTGTGTATATCAATCAGTCAAACAGTAAATTAATTTTAACCGTGAAAATTATATTTATATTAAAGTTTCCATACTTTCGATAATTAAACCGTGATACCGTTTGTTGAAAGAGAAATGAATGGATAGTTATAAATATTCCATTATGCAAGAAGAATGACAAATTAAGTTACACGATACCACTTTGTCAAGTTGCAATTGTCTATATTGAGTGTGCCAGTGACTGCAAAATGCATTAGTTTTACTTGGTAGTGAAACACTATCGATTTCTTAACTAGAAATTGATCAAAAACTTTAATGCAATACTAAAATACAATAAATCCGATTTCTTTCACTGTGTATATTAATCAGCCAAACAGTAAATTAATTTTAACCGTGGAAATTATATTTAGTTTCCATAATTTCGATAATTAAACCGTGATACCGTTTGTTGACAGAAAAATTAATGGATAGTTATAAATATTCCTTTATGCAAGAAGAATGACAAATTAAGTTACACGATATCACTTTGTCAAGTTGCAATTGTCTATATTAAGTGTGCCAGTGACTGCAAGATGCATTAACGTTACTTGGTAGTGAAACACTATTGATTTCTTAACTAGAAATTGATCAAAAACTTTAAGGTCTAAAATAACAAATTTTATAGTCAAAGTATTTTTGTCAAAAATCCAATAAATCCAATTTCTTTCACTGTGTATATCAATCAGCCAAACAGTAAATTAATTTTAACCGTGAAAATTATATTTATATTACAGTTTCCATACTTTCGATAATTAAACCGTGATACCGTTTGTTGAAAGAGAAATTAATGGATAGTTATAAATATTCCATTATGCAAGAAGAATGACAAATTAAGTTACACGATACCACTTTGTCAAGTTGCAATTGTCTATATTAAGTGTGCCAGTGACTGCAAGATGCATTAGTGTTACTTGGTAGTGAAACACTATCGATTTCTTAAGGGGAGGGAGTCAGGTAAAAAAAATTGATTTTGGAAATTCAATATCATCCAAATCCTGTTGCATATAAAAATGCCCAACGCACTATATTGTTGGTACTCGATGAAAGGATTTTTTACTGGCGTCTGACTTGCATATGCTTTTCAATATTATCTTAAGCAAAGTTCTTAGGTTTTCCATTCTGCGCATGATTCAGATCAAACTACCAGGCAGATTGGAATGGTTGACGTCTCATTTTCTTCTTCATGAAAAGATACACCGGCTAAATGGAGCAAATGTTAATAAAAGGTAATATTTTTTAAGTGATACAATTATTAATGAATAAATTTTATGTTATTTTCTAAATCAGTGATTAACTTTGCTTTCAGAATGAAAAAAAAATAGTTTGCTCCATTTAGCCGGTGTATCTTTTCATGAAGAAGAAAATGAGACGTCAACCATTCCAATCTGCCTAGTAGTTTGATCTGAATCATGCGCAGAATCGAAAACCTAAGAACTTTGCTTAAGATAATATTGAAAAGCATATGCAAGTCAGACGACAGTAAAAAATCCTTTCATCGAGCACCAACAATATAGTGCATTGGGCATTTTTATATGCAATAGGATTTGGATGATATTGAATTTACAAAATCAATTTTTTTGACTTGGCTCTCTCCCCTTAACTAGAAATTGATCAAAAACTTTAATGCAATACTAAAATACAATAAATCCGATTTCTTTCACTGTGTATATTAATCAGCCAAACAGTAAATTAATTTTAACCGTGGAAATTATATTTAGTTTCCATAATTTCGATAATAAAACCATGATACCGTTTGTTGAAAGAGAAATTAATGTATAGTTATAAATATTCCATTATGCAAGAAGAATGACAAATTAAGTTACACGATATCACTTTGTCAAGTTGCAATTGTCTATATTAAGTGTGCCAGTGACTGCAAGATGCATTAGCGTTACTTGGTAGTGAAACACTATCGATCTTGCGGATCAAGTCTTTCACAATTACATGTCTATAAGAAGAATCTCAGATGTCTTCATTAGTAAAGGAAGTGGATACTCGAGGCTCCGCAGCTTAGGCTCACAATATCTTTCTTTTTTTTGTCCCCAGGTATTATTGCTAAATCGAGACGGGGATTTCTGTCTATAATGGACTTACCTAAATCCATCGAAGCCGTCGTTGGAACCGTTTACCGTGAGAACGGGAGCTCTCGCGTATGCCTTTGCGACGCGTCTGTTACGTTCGAAGACTATTACTTTAGCCCAGATCTCGTCGTCGATCTGGTTCCATTTGTCGAGGACCTCTTGTATGTGATCCTGCAAGAGTAAACAACATAATATAGTTATTACATAGCAGCTACATGCGAAATAGATATACATTTGGTACTACATCGGTGAAAAGATGTTGTCTGACTATGGAATAACATATCCACTGCAATGCAGCTACTTTAGGGAGGCATCTATGGTACAGTCAAAGTAATTGTGAATAAAGTTCTATACAAATAATTTTGCAGATATTTTGTAGATATTTGTTTATGAAAAAAGAAAAATCGAAAGTTATGAAGTTAAATAGATTTTTCTCATAATTGAGAAGTAAAATTAAAAAAATTACTCGGCGAATTTGTAAAATATCTTTTAATTAATAAAACGCGCTACCGATTGTCAAAATCGAACGAAAATTACAAATTCTACTTCCGGGAAACTTCGTATAATATGTACGTTTGCTTATTTATGTATACTGAGTTATTTTTCGGTAAATTTATTGCCTTATATTTTTTTCTACATTAAGAATGATCTCTCGAATTTAGATTTATCCAAAATATGTACATCGTTAGCCAAAAAGTATTCAGTTTACTTTAATAACCAATGGCGGAAATATTCGCTGGTTTTGGGAGTAATATTTACAATTTTCGTTCGATAATGATGAGCGATAGCTCATTTTCTTTTTTGACTTATACAGTATAAATTTATTGATAAACATTTGTAGTGATATTCATTGTTTACAAATGACAGCCATTTGTTTATGAAAAAAATCGAAGTTATGAAGTTAAATATATTTTTCTAATAATTGAGAAGTAAAATAAAGAAAATTACTCGGCGAATTTGTAAAATATCTTTTAATTAATAAAATGCGCTACCGATCGTCAAGGTCGAACGAGAATTACAAGTTTTACTTCCGGGAAACTTCGTATAATATGTACGTTTACTTATTTACGTATACTGAGTTATTTTTCGGTAAATTTATTGCCTTAGATTTTTTTCTACATTAAGAATGATCTCTCGAATTTAGATTCATCCACCTTTGTTTACACGAAACTCCCTTGGCAAGTATATTGTTAGCCAAAAAGTATCCAGATGACTCTAATAACCAATGGCAGAAATATTCGCTGGTTTTGGAAGTAATATTTACAATTTTCGTTCGATAATGACGAGCGACAGCTCATTTTGTTTTTTGACTTATAGAGTATAAAATTATTGATAAACATTTGTAGTGATATTCATTGTTTACAAATGACAGCCATTTGTTTTTGAAAAAAATCGGAGTTATCAAGTTAAATAGATTTTTTTCATAATTGAGAAATAAAATAAAGAAAATTACTCGGCGATTTTGTAAAATATCTTTTAATTAATAAAACGCGCTACCGATTGTCAAAATCGAACGAAAATTACAAATTCTACTTCCGGGAAAATTCGTATAATATGTACGTTTACTTATTTACATATACTGAGTTATTTTTCTGTAAATTTATTGCCTTAGATTTTTTTCTACATTAAGAATGATCTCTCGAATTTAGATTCATCCACCTTTGTTTACACGAAACTCCCTTGGCAAGTATATTGTTAGCCAAAAAGTATCCAGATGACTCTAATAACCAATGGCAGAAATATTCGCTGGTTTTGGAAGTAATATTTACAATTTTCGTTCGATAATGACGAGCGATAGCTCATTTTGTTTTTTGACTTATACAGTATAAATTTATTGATAAACATTTGTAGTGATATTCATTGTTAACAAATGACAGCCATTTGTTTATGAAAAAAATCGGAGTTATCAAGATAAATATATTTTTCTGATAATTGAGTAGTAAAATAAAGAAAATTACTCGGCGAATTTGTAAAATATCTTTTAATTAATAAAACGCGCTACCGATTGTCAAAATCGAACGAAAATTACAAATTCTACTTCCGGGAAACTTCGTATAATATGTACGCTTGCTTATTTACGTATACTGAGTTATTTTTCGGTAAATTTATTGCCTTAGATTTTTTTCTACATTAAAAAAGATCTCTCGAATTCAGTTCTCTTGACAAGTATATTGTTAGCCAAAAAGTATTCAGTTTACTCTAATAACCAATCGCAGAAATATCCGCTGGTTTTGAAAGTAATATTTATAATTTTAGTTCGATAATGACGAGCGATAGCTCATTTTGTTTTTTGACTTATACAGTATAAATTTATTGACAAACATTTGCAGCGATATTAATTGTTTACAAATGACAGCTATTTGTTTATGAAAAAAATCGGAGTTATCAAGTTAAATACATTTTTCTCATAATTGAGAAGCAAAATAAAGAAAATTACTCGGCGAATTTGTAAAATATCTTTTAATTAATAAAACGCGCTACCGATCGTCAAGATCGAATGAAAATTACAAATTCTACTTCCGGGAAACTTCGTATAATATGTACGTTTGCTTATTTACGTATACTGAGTTATTTATCTGTAAATTTATTGCCTTAGATTTTTTTCTACATTAAGAACGATCTCTCAAATTCAGTTCCATCCACCTTTATTTACACTTTACACACATTGTTAGCCAAAAAGTATTCAGTTTACTCTAATAACCAATGGCACAAATATCCGCTGGTTTTAGAATTAATATTTACAATTTTCGTTCGATAATGATGAGCGATAGCTCATTTTGTTTTTTGACTAATATAGTATAAATTTATTGATAAACATTTGTAGTGATATTCATTGTTTACAAATGACAGCCATTTGTTTATGAAAAAAATCGGAGTTATCAAGTTAAAAAGATTTTTCTCATAATTGAGAAGTAAAATAAAGAAAATTACTCGGCGAATTTGTAAAATATCTTTTAATTAATAAAACGCGCTACCGATCGTCAAAATCGAACGAGAATTACAAATTCTACTTCCGGGAAACTTCGTATAATATGTACGTTTGCTTATTTACGTATACTGAGTTATTTTTCGATAAATTTATTGCCTTAGATTTTTTTCTACATTAAGAATGATCTCTCAAATTCAGTTCCATCCACCTTCATTTACACTTTATACACATTGTTAGCCAAAAAGTATTCAGTTTACTTTAATAACCAATGGCACAAATATCCGCTGGTTTTGGAACTAATATTTATAATTTTAGTTCGATGATGACGAGCAATAGCTCATTTTATTTTTTTACTTATACAGTATAAATTTATTGATAAACATTTGGAGCGGTATTCATTGTTTACAAATTACAGCCATTTGTTTATGAAAAAAATCGGAGTTATCAAGTTAAATATATTTTTCTCATAATTGAGAAGCAAAATAAAAAAAATTACTCGGTGAATTTATAAAGTATCTATTAACTAACAAAATGAGCTACCGCTCGTCAAGATCGAATCAAAATTACAAATTCTACTTCCGGAAAACTGCGTAAAATATGTACCATTATTTACGTAAACGTAGTTATTTTTCTGTAATTTTATTGCGTTAGATTTTTTCTACATTAAGAATGATCTCTCGAATTCAGTTCCATCCACCTTCATTTACACTTTACACACATTGTTAGCCAAAAAGTATTCAGTTTACTCTAATAACGAATGGCACAAATATCCGCTGGTTTTAGAATTAATATTTACAATTTTAGTTCGATAATGACGAGCGATAGCTCATTTTGTTTTTTGACTTATACAGTATAAATTTATTGACAAACATTTGCAGCGATATTAATTGTTTACAAATGACAGCCATTTGTTTATGAAAAAAATCGGAGTTATCAAGTTAAATAGATTTTTCTCATAATTGAGAAGTAAAATGAAAAAAATTATTCGGTGAATTTATAAAGTATCTATTAACTAACAAAATGAGCTGCCGCTCGTCAAGATCGAATCAAAATTACAAATTCTACTTCCGGAAAACTGCGTAAAATATGTACCATTATTTACGTAAACGTAGTTATTTTTCTGTAATTTTATTGCGTTAGATTTTTTTCTACACTAAGAATGATCTCTCGAATTCAGTTCCATCCACCTTCGTGTACACTTTACACACATTGTTAGCCAAAAAGTATTCAGTTTACTTTAATAACCAATCGCACAAATATCCGCTGGTTTTGGAACTAATATTTATAATTTTAGTTCGATAATGACGTGCGATAGCTCATTTTATTTTTTGACTTATACAGTTTAAATTTATTGATAAAAATTTACAGCGATATTAATCGTTTACCAATTACAGACATTTGTTTATGAAAAAATCGGAGTTATCAAGTTAAATAGATTCTTCTCACAATTGAAAAGCAAAATGAAGAAAATTACTCGGTGAATTTATAAAGAATCTATTAACTAACAAAATGAGCTACGGCTCGTCAAGATCGAACGAAAATTACAAATTTTACTTCCGGAAAACTGCGTAAAATATGTACCATTGCTTAATTTACCCAAACTTAGTTATTTTTCTATATATTGATATATATTTTTTTATACATTAAGTACAGTATCTTTAATTTAGATTCATCTTCGTTTGTACTAGTTTCCCCTTGAAAATATGTATAGACAATTTTTTTGAAATCGTAGTACACGGTTGTCTGGACTGTACCGTCGATCCCTCTTTAACGGCCGCGCTCCAATTATGGACACTTTGCTGAAGTAAGTTAGTGGCTGGATGGTTCCTCACAAGCTTTTGTGTAGCGTTTAAGAAAGAAAAAAAATTCCCTGTGTACGATACCATACGCTACAACACACCCTGTTATTTGGGACTCTTCAAGAAGCAACGTTTAATTATCTTTGTTGAAAACTCACCTTGTACAATTTGTCCAAATTATACCAGACGTCTTCCTCCTCTTGTTCCTCATACTGAGCCTCGGCGAGGTTGTCCCTCGAGCGGGATAGAATTTTTCGCCTCGACACCATCGCACCGGCTCCGTTTATCCTCGGCCAATCTTAAATCTGTAAATCATCGTAAAAGGAAACTTGTTAAGATGTATATTTTTTTGACAGCTTGACGGCTAGTTTAAGTAGAGTGTATTTGGAAATACGCAATAGGTGTTCTAAATATTGACCTCATTTCACACATGCAAAAAAAGAATGTGTTATAGCTATAATTTTACACTGAGGGAAAAATATATTATTTATAACTATAAAATGTGTGTTGAAAAAAAAATTTTAATTTCCCAAATTAACTAATAATTAATTTTAGTTACTGATTTTTTTTTAATTGATTCCTATCAACAATTTGTAAATAGTTTTGGTTAAAATATTCTAATAATTTTATACAAATATTATAAAAATGGTTCTACGTTTTATCGTGTCATAATTTTTTAAAAATATAAGAAATACATTATTTATAACTATAAAATGTGTGTTGAAAAAAAAAATGAAAATTTCACAAATTACCAGGACTAATAAAAATTAATTTTAGTTACTGATTTTTTTAAATTGATTGCTATCAACAATTCGTAAATAGTTTTGGTAAAAATATTCTAATAATTATATACAAATATTATAAAAATGGTTCTACGTTTTATCGTGTCATAATTTTTTTTAAATATAAGAAATATATTATTTATAACTATAAAATGGGTGTAAATAATTTTGGTAAAAATATTCTAATAATTATATACAAATATTATAAAAATTGTTGTACGTTTTATCGTGTCATAATTCTTTTTGTACGTGCGATAATTTTCGCGTTAAAAAATAAACAATAATTATTTACAATATTTTTTAACTGCTTAAATAAGCATCTGAAATAAATAAAAAATTGTGATTTCTTGAATCATTCTTAAGAATATTTAAACAAATTATTTGCATTTTTTGTTAATATGAAAAATTCGACTTTACGTGTTTTTGCTCATATACTGAAAAGTATATTAAAAATAATTTACCGCGTTAATTAAATAATGTATATAAAATATATAACATATATACAAAAAAAAATACTTTCGCATGAAAAATTACATAGCCTCGAATATATTTCCAATATATTAATTTTTTTTCGTTCAAATTATATTGCAACCTTGTAAAACGTATTAATTAATAAACTACGTAAATCTTAATCAAACCGTTTTAGCATTAGCGATTTGAAATTTTATAATCTTTTTCACGCTTGAACTATAAAATCCAATTAAAAATATCAGGCGTTGGCGAAATTAAATTGAAGATTATTTACTCTCTTAATACACGATAGACTTTGAATTTCATTAGTATAAACACAAATGTCAAGGCTGGTTCCGAAATTAATTACAATTTTGTAGTCACGCTTATATATATATGTTATTAATTACGATATTTCGATTCGAAGGTTGAGAAGCTGCTGCTTTCAGTAAATATATAAATAGATGAGTTCACCAGGTATACAGGAAGCCATAAAAAGAACGTAGTTTACTCGTGGAACGTAAAAGTGTTATTTATTTAGTAGAGCCATAAAAAAGGTTCAAGGATAACGGAAGCCTCGGATTCGTTTATTTTTTTATTCTGTCAATATCACTCTGATCGTGGCATCGTGATGTTTATGTTGCAACGAATAAAACAGCTGCCGGTTGGGTAACGAGATTGAGTTTTGAGCAGCAGATAATTAATTACAACGTGTTTAGTGACTCGTGACTACGAATTAAATTTTCCTAAAATAAAAAGAGTTATTATATGTAATTATAGTATTCACTGTATTGCCTCGAACGCGGATGAGATTATGATTCATTTTTTGAATTACCGGAAGTCTCATTATTACTTGTATTTATTATAAATCGCTTTTATGGAGGGAATTTTTAAGAGAATTATAAGCTTCTATCACTTTGTTAAATAAATGTATATAACGTTATTAATTTCATACTAATTATTTTTTAAAATAATAGCAGTTATAAAAAAAATGTAACTTTTGGACATTTGGGAATGAAAATATTTTTAACAAATTAAAAGTCTCATAATATAAAATATGAAATATAAAATATAAAATATAAAATATAAAATATAAAATATAAAATATAAAATATAAAATATAAAATATAAAATATAAAATATAAAATATAAAATATAAAATATAAAATATAAAATATAAAATATAAAATATAAAATATAAAATATAAAATATAAAATATAAAATATAAAATATAAAATATAAAATATAAAATATAAAATATAAAATATAAAATATAAAATTTCACGAAAAATTGTGAGACTTTTAATTTCTTTTTTATTTATTTCAACAACATATGTAGGAATTATTATTTGAATAATTACAGAAAAATACTGAAAATTATTATGGAATTATTATATGAGTAATTAATAAAAATTTTGAATACCTTCTTGTAAAAACTGCAGACAATTGTTGCGTAATTTATAACTATTGAGTTAATTGTACGATAAATGTTTATTTAACAAAATTACAGCCTTTGTAAATAATGACGGTTGTCTGCATTAGAAAATAAGAAAAACGTTTCGCCGTTGTGATTAACGTTGGCACTTTTTGTTTGGTAGTCTCGAAATTATTTGTTCAACTTTAATGTCCATCAATTATCATGCATTCATCGAACGCAACAAAATTTAGTCTTACACCTTAAGGGTGTTACGTGAACGTGTAATTACTACGATAATTAAATAAGCAAAGAAGTCCTGCAAAAAATTGTTGCGGATGCGAATAATTACAAAAGTGCATAGCTGAAAAAAAAACTCGCGGCGGCAGGTGAGAGTTTTCGTAGATATAGATATTATTTTTCAATATATTTATCTCTCGTGCTGCTTGATTTACGATTATAGACAGCGATTTTCTTTTTCGACAGCCGATTATTCGCTCGAGCTGTACCTAATTGCCTAATAGCAGCTTTTTAAGCGCACTTAAGTGCAGGGCGGAATTATGACGGGACGGGAGTGGGACGGAATTATTATTGGTCATGCTCGCCGAGTCGGAAATGCTTGTGTACGGCGTGCGGTTCGCAACTCGCTGTGCAGTTCGTGATCAGGAGCAGTAAAAGCGTCGAAGGAATTGCGGCCGGGCAGCGAATCGGTATTAAGATTGACGCTAATGTTGCTGTGCCGCATATCACGAAGGAAAGTGAGCTCGTATATCGTACTGAGGCGTATGTACCAGTTATTGACCGCAGTTGTTATACATTAAATTCTGACCCTAAAATATCGATTTTTTTTTTTTGTACACTCGAACAAATTGCGGTGCAACCGACAATCTGAATTATTATGAACACATATTTATTTATGAACTAAAAATGTGTAATTGATTTCATAACAAAAGGGCTCATAAAAAATCATTTTTTTAAATATTCGTGAAGAAAAAATTAACCTTCAATAAAAATTGTGAAAAAAAAGTCAATCCGCCATTTATTTTGTTGTCATTATGAAACCCATTTTGTTTTTCAAAAAATAGGCTACGAAATTTTGTGATTTTTTTTTCTTGAAAATCATTTGAATATTTTTTGGTTTAGTATATTAGAAATAATATTTATTTATGAACTAAAAATGTGTAATTTATTTCACAACAAAAGGGCTCATAAAAAATAATTTTTTTAAATATTCGTGAAGAAAAAATTAACCTTTAATAAAAATTGTGAAAAAAAAAGTCAATCCGCCATTTATTTTGTTGTCATTATGAAACCCATTTTGTTTTTCAAAAAATAGGCTACGAAATTTTGTGATTTTTTTTTTTCTTGAAAATCATTTAAATATTTTTTTTTGTTTAGAATTTTAGAAATAATATTTATTTATGAACTAAAAATGTGTAATTAATTTCATAACAAAAGGGCTTATGAAAAAATCATTTTTTAAAAATATTCGTGAAGAAAAAATTAACCTTCAGTAAAAATTGTGAAAAAAAGTCAATCCGCCATTTATTTTGTTGTCATTATGAAACCCATTTTGTTTTTCAAAAAATGGCAATGAAATTTTGTGATTTTTTTTTCTTGAAAATCATTTTAATATTTTTCTTTGTTTAGAATTTTAGAAATAATATTTATTTATGAACTAAAAATGTGTAATTGATTTCACAACAAAAGGGCTCATAAAAAATCATTTTTTTTAATATTCGTGAAGAAAAAATTAACCTTCAATAAAAATTGTGAAAAAAAAGTCAATCCGCCATTTATTTTGTTGTCATTATGAAACCCATTTTGTTTTTCAAAAAATAGGCTACGAAATTTTGTGATTTTTTTTTTTCTTGAAAATCATTTAAATATTTTTTTTTGTTTAGAATTTTAGAAATAATATTTATTTATGAACTAAAAATGTGTAATTGATTTCACAACAAAAGGGTTTATAAAAAATCATTTTTTTTAAATATTCGCGAAGAAAAAATTAACCTTCAGTAAAAATTGTGAAAAAAAGTCAATCCGCCATTTATTTTGTTGTCATTATGAAACCCATTTTGTTTTTCAAAAAATGGCAATGAAATTTTGTGATTTTTTTTTCTTGAAAATCATTTTAATATTTTTCTTTGTTTAGAATTTTAGAAATAATATTTATTTATGAACTAAAAATGTGTAATTGATTTCACAACAAAAGGGCTTATAAAAAAATCATTTTTTAAAAATATTCGTGAAGAAAAAATTAACCTTCAATAAAAATTGTGAAAAAAAGTCAATCTGCCATTTATTTTGTTGTCATTATGAAATCCATTTTTTTTTTTTCAAGAAAATGGGCACGAAATTTTGTGAGACTTTTTTTCTCGAAAATCATTCAAATATTTTTTTTGTTTAGAATTTTAGAAATAATATTTATTTATGAATTAAACATGTATAATTAATTTTATAATAATAACTTGCAGAGCTTATAAAAAAATGTTTAAACTTTTTAAATAAACGTGATGAAAAAATTCGTCTTTAATAAAATTTCAACAAGAGTTGTGAAAAAAAATTTAGTCGTTTTCCCATCTATTTTCATCACATTACAAATGGTGACATTTATTTATTTTTTTTTCAGAAAAATTTCCGCAAAATTTATAGAAAATCTTTATTCTTAAAAATCATTTAAATATTTTTACTAAATTAAAACGGCAGATGATTGTTTGATAATAATATCTATTAAGCCAAATAAAAAAAATCCAACAATAGCAGCATAAACTGTAAATGAAGCGCGAAGCGCCTCATTTAACGCTTTATTAATAAAAATTTCACCCTCCAACTACATTGCAACTAATAAAATAATAAAACCAATAAACAAGCAAACGTTAAAATCACTAAAAATAAATGATTACAATATTTAATACCCTTCCATTGTAGACCTAAGAACATTCTATCATCGTTAAGCTCATATTGTTGACTCAAAATATTTCAATAAATATCATTTACGATGCTGGAAACAACTCTCGAGTCTACATACATAATCATTGTCAGAGTTTAAACTGAGGACACATAAGCTTGATTGTAACTTCATAGTTGTCGTCATTAAATGTTTATAGCTCGTTTATTTTACGCTCTGTACTTAATTGGGTTCACGGAGGTCACTTAATGGTACATTTGTCTCCGAGGCTTGCATATATCGTAAAAATAAAATGACACCCATGTGAAATTTGTTGCCTTTTCAAGACAAAAGGCAACAAATTTCGAACTTTTTTTACTTTTTTTACACCGTAAAAAAATTTTGTTTGAAAATTGATGTACAGTATATAAAGCTCGGATGCATATACCGTTATATTAATTTTCAGATGCATTCGTCATTGACAAATACGATATTTGTATATTAAAATAATCACGTACTGTAATTTTCAAATACCAGTATCGGAGAATTCTTATACTATTCTTAAATTTACTATAAAAGTATATTAATATGAAATCCATATATACCAATTTCGTAAATCTCATATCGTTTGGTATATTAAATTCACTTGCATTTTTAACAGTGTAAAACATTTGTTTTTGAAAATTAATATACCGTATATTAATTTTCAGATGCATTCGTCATTGAAAATGACAATATTTGTAAACTAGGATTTTATTGTGGCTCGCGCGCTGCGCGCACTCGCAATCTCCCCCCAATCCGGACTTGTGAAAATTTTTGAAATTTGAATGTGAAACCCCGTCAGAAACCCCGTCACTCGACCCCCCCGAAACCCCCCCACTCCGTCAGAAACTCCGTCACTCAACCGCTCAGAAACCCCCTCACTCCGTCAGAAACTCCGTCACTCAACCGCTCAGAAACCCCCTCACTCCGTCAGAAACTCCGTCACTCAACCGCTCAGAACCCCCCACCCCGTCAGAAACCCCGTCACTCAACCCGTCAGAAACCCCGTCACTCAACCCTTTAGAACCCCCGCCCCGTCAGAAACCCCGTCACTTAACCCGTCAGAAACCCTCCCACCCTCCTTACGCTGGTTTGAGCTGAATTTTTCTAAGTCCCTCGATTCTTGACACGCCGGCGGCGGCGGCGAGATCTTTTTATAATATAGAGAGATTAAAATGAAGATTCACGTACTGTAATTATATACTCGTATCGGAGAATTCTCATATTATTCTAAAAATTATAAATAAAAGTATATTAATATGGAATTCGTATACCCGTTTCGTAAATCTCATATCGTTTTGTATATTACGGGATCTTTCCAGGATGAAAAAAAAAATCGATTTTTTTTCGTCTTATCCATTAGTATATACGGTCAAAAACATCCTCTTAAATTTTTAAAGTGAAATACTTTATGGACCTGGTATCGCCGATTAGTCGTAAGTACAAAATTTAGGTACATGAAATTTCTACACTCGAAACTTTAAACGCGTTTTTCTCGAAACGACATTTTTCAAAACGGTGGACATTCTCCAGGGAACAGTTTTCAAACGATGGTTTTCAAATTTTAGGAGAACATTCTTCACGCTACTCTCTATCGTGCTATGGAAGCTTTTTTTTTTTTTTAAACTTCCCATTTTTTTAAAAGAAAAACTGTCGAAAAAAACGGCTAAAATCGGTACTTTTTGTTCAAACCGCCGCCATTTTGTCAATTTTGATTTAAAAAAAAGCCTCCATAGCACGATAGACAATCGCATACTAATTAATAACCCTTTGGGTTTTTTTTTTCAGATCAAATTTGTGCCCCCTAGGATGTCCACCATGAGGCTATCTTTTTTATCAACACTATTTTCAACAATTAAAAAAAAATATTTAAACAATAAAAATCGTCTTATAAAAAATCATTTTCCGTCATTCATGATTCTTAATATGTCATAAAAATTTCAGATTGATCGTCGTATAGTAACCGTGCGAAAAAAAATCGTGAAAATAGGTTATTTTTCGGGCCGTCACACTGGAAAGATCCCTCAAATTCTTTTCCATTTTTAACAGTGTAGTACGAAGATTCCCCGAAAGAGCTCGCGTCGTATTATTTAGTCACGCTAGACGACCACGCTTATTCCTATAGTAAGAAACACAACCATAATACTGTGTTGTCTTGTTGCTCCTACGGATTTAACAACTGGCAGCTAGTATAGCATAATACGTCGACAAGAACGTGCGATTTCGGAACGATAGCGTTGACAAGGTACACGAAAACAATTAAATTATTCAGCAATCGTATAAATCAGCATCCGTGCAACTTTCGGCCGTTAGACAATCGACCACGGATCAGACGTTCGGCGATCGTTCACCGGTTAAATCTTTCTATCTTTCTCCCACTCTCTCTTTCAGTCTATAGTCGTGCACCTATCGTATTTGCATAGTAACGGTCAGTTGAATAGTCGCTCGTTGCTCTCACTGCTGCGACCGCGTGCATAGAAAACGTTTTGTTGCGCAACGCTCTCACAGACCCTGGAGCTTTAACAGCCGACAATATAATAGCGCGCTTTTTTTCCCTATACTTACCGACTTCTTGCACCTCGGACATAACGGCATGCTTCTTTATTTCTACAGATTTTTAACGTATCAAGTGATTGGAAATGTAAGTTTTTTTTCTCTATTCTGGTTATTAATTAAGTTGAAGGGAAAAGAGATTAAACCGGTTAAGTAGATTTTTTATAAGTTAATTTATTTTATTTATTGTTTATTGCATCTAAGAAATATTGAAATTCTTTGTAAATGAATAAATGTTGTTACTTTGACTTTCGTTTGTAGTAATAGTACAAGAATTTTATTAGACGCAAATATACAACGTATTTATTTTTCACGCTTACTATCATTTTTGCTCAATAATTAATCATGGATATTTATTTTGCAAACTATTTACTTTTGTTGACTTTTTTTGAAGACTATTGTCTTTGGTTCGTCCTTAAATGAACTTCCACCACGTACACCACTTGGCTTTTACGAACCCCACCTATTTTTGCGGCTGCAGCCGACTTACCCCCACCGTATCGCATTTGCCAAAGGCTCAGCGAAACTGCGGAAAACCTGCGCCGATACAGCCAGCGCCTCTCTAAGTCCTCCGATGGCAATGCGAGTAAACTCAAGCACGGACACCGGTGGCGCTGGCAAACCGTCTTTTTACCACATTTTAGTTCTGCACATGGTAAGTTCTGCACAATCTTTCATGCACATTTCGATTGTACATGCGCTTTTAATCCATAACTCATTTCTCCACGTTGCCAATGCGCTTTTCAACACAGAGCCCAATACGACACTGCTTTATTTTTCCACAATTTCCATCCGACACATTCTGTAACTACACATTTCTATTCTACACAATATTATGATTTTAACGAAATTCCTATACTCCATCTCCCAATTATTCACTTCTCGTTTCTGCACATCTCGTTTTTGCACGTTTGCAATATTACATATCTCAATTCTGCATCGATGTCCTTCTCTGCACACCCCAGTTCTACACCACAATCTAATTACACACATTTCATTTCTGCACATCTCGTTTCAACGCATCTCGTGTTTACATATCCCATTTCTACGCATATCGTTTTTGCACAACCCGTTTCTACGCATCCGCATTTTGTTTTTACGAGAAGCTCATCCGATAGGACGGTCCCTGAATCGAAATTTTGCACGGGTTGTGCAAAAACGAGATGCGTTGAAACGAGATGTGTAGAAATGAAATATGTGTAATTAGGCTATGGTGTAGAACTGGCGTGTGCAGAGAAGGACATCGGTGCAGAATTGAAATATGTAGTATTGCAAACGTGCAAAAACGAAATGTGCAGAAACGAGAAGTGAATAACTGGGAGATGGAGTATAGGAATTTCGTTGAAATCATATAATATTGTGTAGAATAGAAATGTGTAGTTACAGAATATGTCGGATGGAAATTGTGGAAAAATAAAGCAGTGTCGTATTGGTGTTTGTGTTGAAAAGCGCATTAGCAACGTGGAGAAATGAATTATGGATTAAAAGCGCGTGGACAATCGAAATCTGCATGAAAGATTGTGTAGAACTTACCATGTGCAGAACTGAAATGTGGAAAAAAGACGGTTTGCCGCGGGAGTCACTCCGAGCGGCAATACGTCGTTTCTACAGAACCCGATTCTACACATCACCGACTCAACACCACCAACTCTACACAATGGCAATTCGACACATGCCTCGATTCAACACAACAGCAACTATACACATCACCAACTCGACACATCGCCAACTCGACACATGCCTCAATTCGACACAACCCCAATTCTACACAGCCCCGATTCTACACAGTCACAATTGTCACGAGCCAAATGCACAACGACAATACTCTACACAGCCCCGATTCTACACAGGCACAAATTTCACGAGCTAAATTCACAACGGCAATACTCTACACAGCCCCGATTCTACACAGGCACATCTGTCACGAGCTAAATTCACCAAAGTCCCGATTCAACACATCACCGATTCTACACCGTCACCAACTCACATCCAATCAGCGTATGTCGTTCAAGCATTCCAACTCATCGGCGCACTATGATTGGATGTGAGTTGGTGACGGTGTAGAATCGGTGATGTGTTGAATCGGGACTTTTGTGAATTCAGCACGTGACAGTTGTGCCTGTGTAGAATCGGGGCTGTGTCGAGTATTGCCGTTGTGAATTTAGCTCGTGACATTTGCGCCTGTGTAGAATCGGGACTGTGTAGAGTGTTGCCGTTGTGCATTTGGCTCGTGACAGTTGTGACTGTGTAGAATCGGGGCTGTGTACAATTGGGGTTGTGTCGAATTGAGGCATGTGTCGAGTTGGTGACGTGTCGAGTTGGTGATGTTTGCAGTTGTTGTGTTGAATCGAGGCATGTGTCGAATTGCCGTTGTGTAGAGTCGGTGGTGTTGAGTCGGTGATGTGTAGAATCGGATTCTGTAGAAATGACGTATTGCCACATCACTGATGTGTTTTGGGCACATATTTATCAAAGGTGGGAACCCAACCACCAGGGTCACAGAAAAAAAACTTGGAAAAATTTCCAGCGGTGTCGGCCGGGAATCGAACCCGGGCCCGCTGCGTGCGAACCCGAGCCTTCATCCACTAGGCCACTGCTCCCCTGCTATCGTCCTTAAATGATTATACTTGCGATATTATTTGATATTTTTTGTAATTTTAATTATGGAAATATTAATATATATCCGACATTTATTTATTTGATAGTGGTCGAGATATTGAAATTACAATCATAATGTGGTCTTATTTTTAACCTATTAAACGTATGACAATATAGGATATAATTGAATATTTGCACAATTAATTATGAATTTAAAAAAATGAATTCAGAAAAACTTTTCTTCGGTGTCACGTTTAGCTTTTTGTAGAATTTATGAACTGTAGAAAACTCACCGAACGACATTTTCAATTGCTGGTCACCTTTCGTAAGAAACAAGTGGTCTTTACAAGTTATGAGGGTAAATGGCAGTGTTTTATTAAATATTAAACACGTTTTAGGTGAAAAAGAAACCAACCTACGAGATACTTATCAATCTACTTTTCTTTGAGCATGGGTCTATGACAGAAACGGTGTATAAAGATTACTGTTCCGAAGCAGTCTGTACACACACAGAAATGCGTTATCCAATCGTTTCGCAACACTCTCTCTCGCAGTCCGTCAACCCGCGACTAATAACTGTAAGTCTATAGAGGCTACCAAGTGGATAGAACATACGAGCGAGCGTGACTTTTTTTTTGTTGCTAAGGTATACCGCTTCCCCCTTGAGATTTAACGAGGCTTGATATATTTCGACTCGACGCAATTAAAGCGCGGAGTATGTCATATAAAGTCTTTGTATGTTGACCGTACAACAACAATACCACGGGTGGTCGACGTAATAAAAATGATGGGTACTTTAACTAGACAGTTATAAATCTTGCCAATAAGTCATCCATTCATTTTCCATAACGTAAAATTGCTGTACAAAAAAAAGTCTGCAGAAATTCGCATCTTTTAAACAGTCAATTTTGCCCGATTCATCGTTGGTCCTAATTAAAAGTGTGCACAAATTTTCAGTCCGTTAGCTTGAAATTTGCACGAGTGTCAACGTTTTATTTTATTTTATTTTTCAAATTTGCAGTACGTATTTTTATTTATAATAATAATTATTTACTTGTTTATTAGTCTTGTTTTTAATGGAACTATACATTTCTTTCACAGTGTAATTATTATTATTTTATTTTATTGAATATTGTATTAATTTTATTAATTTATTATAATGTCATAGTGTTTACAGTATTGAAAAATAAATATTTTGTGTGTTCTGTTATGCTAAAATACTTTAGTTTTTAATTTGGCGTCACTGGCTATAGTCATAAGACAGAAATAGCGAATCACCCATATCCAGACAACATTTTTAACGGTCCATAAAGCGGGTCCGGATGCCATAATCGTATCTGAGAGCTTTCATATAGTAGTAGCCTCTAATGTTCCGTTCGACCTTGTCGACGTTTTTTGGTCATCTTTCGCTTTCGACATAACGACGACGAGACTGAGACACGCGGACTCTGAGCGAGAGCGAGTCGTTGTGGAAGAAAAAAGTGATAATCGAGAAGACTGTGACTATGTGCGGTTGAGCAATTTCGTTTCGCTTCATTGGGAAGCTACTTCTAGGAGGATCTTGCTACCTCCTACGACTAAGTAGCGTACAGTAGTCGTGGAAAGTCCTGAGAACCCGAATTAACTTATTTGCTTCCGGAAAGGTTAATCGACTGCTGATTCCATCTGCAGTCTCGTCGAGGTTCACGACTTACCAGCAGCGGCACTAACCAACTATTCCAATCTCATCGCTGAACCGGATGTCACCTTTATGGCACGTACGAAGTCATTTATTTATTCGTACAGTAGACACTCCATTATTTTCCATATACACTGTTTTGTATTATTTTTTATTTTTCTGCAGGAAATTTAGCACGAAAAAAAGTAGAATATCTTAACATTTTTGTACATGTTGAATTTGTACAATATTTATGGCACGTACGAAGTCATTTATTTATTCGTACAGTAGATACTCGATTATTTTCCATATACAATGTTTTGTTTTTTTTTTTAATTTTTCTACCGGAAATTTAGCAGGAAAAAAAGTAGAATATCTTAACATTTTTGTACATGTTGAATTTGTACAATATAATCTCATCGCTGAACCGGATGTCACCTTTATGACACGTACGAAGTCATTTATTTATTCGTACAGTAGACACTCCATTATTTTCCATATACAATGTTTTGTATTATTTTTTATTTTTCTACAGGAAATTTAGCAGGAAAAAAAGTAGAATATCTTAACATTTTTGTACATGTTGAATTTGTACAATATTTATGGCACGTACGAAGTCATTTATTTATTCGTACAGTAGACACTCCATTATTTTTCATATACAATGTCTTGTATTATTTTTTATTTTTCTACAGGAAATTTAGCAGGAAAAAGAAAGTAGAATATCTTAACATTTTTGTACATGTTGAATTTGTACAATATAATCTCATCGCTGAACCGGATGTCACCTTTATGGCACGTACGAAGTCATTTATTTATTCGTACAGTAGAAACTCCATTATTTTCCATATACAATGTTTTGTATTATTTTTTATTTTTCTACAGGAAATTTAGCACAAAAAAAAGTAGAATATCTTAACATTTTTGTACATTTTAAATTTGTACAATGTAATCTCATCGCTGAACCGGATGTCACCTTTATGGCACGTACGAAGTCATTTATTTATTCGTACAGTAAACACTCCATTATTTTCCATATACAATGTTTTGTGTTATTTTTTATTTTTCTACAGGAAATTTAACACGAAAAAAACAGTAGAATATCTTAACATTTTTGTACATGTTGAATTTGTACAATATAATCTCATCGCTGAACCGGATGTCACCTTTATGGCACGTACGAAGTCATTTATTTATTCGTACAGTAGAAACTCCATTATTTTCCATATACAATGTTTTGTATTATTTTTTATTTTTCTACAGGCAATTTAGCAGGAAAAAAAGTAGAATATCTTAACATTTTTGTACATGTTGAATTTGTACAATATAATCTCATCGCTGAACCGGATGTCACCTTTATGGCACGTACGAAGTCATTTATTTATTCGTACAGTAGAAACTCCATTATTTTCCATATACAATGTTTTGTATTATTTTTTATTTTTCTGCAGGAAATTTAGC
This sequence comes from Ephialtes manifestator, assembly GCA_963970395.1. Taxonomy (NCBI): domain Eukaryota; kingdom Metazoa; phylum Arthropoda; class Insecta; order Hymenoptera; family Ichneumonidae; genus Ephialtes; species Ephialtes manifestator. The sequence continues at coordinate 36,467,371 of OZ019970.1, forward strand.
AGGAAAAAAAGTAGAATATCTTAACATTTTTGTACATGTTAAATTTGTACAATATAATCTCATCGCTGAACCGGATGTCACCTTTATGGCACGTACGAAGTCATTTATTTATTTATACAGTAGAAACCCCATTATTTTCCTAATGCAATAAAATTGTTTTTTTTTTTTAATTTTTCTATATATTTACTAACAATTACAATATCTTAACATTTTTCTGCTTGTTGGGGTATATAAGTAGAAATTCTATTTTTTCTTTTATTTTTAATTTATCCGTATGCTGTATATAATTTTTTTTAATTGCATAGTTAACTTCTACTGATCCGGTTGTTCCAGTCTGTAATTATGCACGAAATTTATATTTACCCTGCTGAATATTTAAAAAAAATGGCACCGTTCGTACGACGGTTGAATTTTGGTCAGGAAAAAAACGTAGACATATTTTTTTTCGGAAACTGGTTTAAATTAGGCTCTGGTCAAAGGTCCATCGGTATCCGGGTTATAAAATTTTTCGAATATTCTGCAAGTAAAATACGAAATTTATGCAAAATTATTGCATGGGACATGTGGCCATTAAAATTATTTCTAATTTATAATGAAAACAATTTGTGTAAAGTTAAGTTTATAATTTCAGTCAATTCGACTGCTCCTTTATATAAATTTTCCCAAAATTCATATATTACCTTCAGGATATAAGAAAAATACCACAACTCGGATATCGATGGGTCCAGGACAAAATATCTCGATATTATTTTCAAAATCGATAATTATCGATATCCAAGAATGAGCCATTCAATTTTCGTTGTAATTCCTCATCTTTCATTTGTGAAAATTATATTTTTCTATTCCTTTTTATCTACGCAAAACAAAATGTACTTTTAACACTATTTTCTCACTGCGTTGCCGAGTTAACCGCGATAGTAAAATCCCGAGGTTCCTGAACTTGCAGCCCATAGTCTGTGCTAGAGAAAACGCATATAGCACGCAAGTCTGCATATATATAGGACAATATATAGGTGCTTGCGAAACTCAATTTCAGCGTTTAAACATCGAGGTCAAGCGTCAGAAACGCACAAGGATAACGATAGTTGGGCGTATACAAGAAAAGCCTATGCATATATATATATATATATATACATGTATATATATATATATAGTGCGTAAGTATTGTAGGCGCGTCGGCACATTCGCCCGAAGAGACTCAAACGAATTCCCTCTCGTTGCCCTTGACGGGAAACTGGAATTGACTCTCGAAAGTACAACCTCGCGGTACTCTTCAGCAACACAACAATGCACAAACACACACACACAAAAGTGAGTATTACAGAGCGTCGAAGAGAACCAACTCGGATAGTGGATAATAAAATAAACCATGAACTCTCCGGCAGAACTCAATCTTCCAAACGAGACATTCACTCCGCGTTACAGTACGATTGTTATCCAGGCAAGTATATATTTGTATCGCAGTGGAGAGACTGCATATTTGTACTGTACCAATAGTAGTAGCCATTACAATAAATACTATTCGAAGACAATCGCATGTATATACGTAATAAAAATAAATAGATTAAAAAAAGAAATGTATTATTGGACTTTCGATAAGAATCAATTCTGTTTCACGCCGCGGTATCTGGTGTCCCGTGGACATTTCATAGTATTTTAATAGCTATATAGCGCGGCGCCCGGTTTAACAGCAGCACCAACAGACTCGCAATCGCGCATAGCGCGCGGCATATTTTATAGGTAGCCACCTAAAACGCCGACTTTCACTTCTAATAAAATGCGAAGGCCTAGCTGCGTTACTGCTGCTGTTGCTGCTGCTGCTGCTGCTAGTGGCAAAGCAAATCCTGGCGTGCAGCTTGCCAACCTTAGCGCTAAACAGTGTTGTCAGATTAGGGGATTCCCCCCAGGAAAAAAATATTTAGGGTATTTTTTAGGGTTTTTCGAAATTCAGCCTTTTTATGAATATAAAAACGCAAAATCCCCAGCTCTGATCCCAACATAAATAAAACGCACGAGTCCGAACAAGCGTTAATATTTCCAAGTAAATTACGAATTAGAAACCTATACGCCAAGCATATAGCGTGCCAAAGTTTAACTGCAAATTGTTAGTATAAACAAAGACGTGGAAAACACGTTCGGCGAATTAAATTACCCATTCTACGAACAATTGGTTTAACTGCTTAATTTAATAACAGAACCCATCGTCAAGTTTCTTAAAATGACCGTCAATTGACCGACGCTTAAAAAAATGCGGTTATTCAACGTTGTTGACTTGATGGGAACTGTTTAGGCGATTTTTAGGGGGAAATGAAATTAGTCTAGGAGTACGTTGCACTGACAACACTGGCGCAAAACAGTGTTGCCAGAACAGTTTAGGGGATTCCCCCTAGGAAAAAAATATTTAGGGTATTTTTTAGGATCTTTCGAAATTCAGCCATTTTATGAATATAAAAACTCAAAATCCCCAGCTCTGATCCCAACATAAATAGAACGCACGAGTCTGAACAAGCGTTAATAGTTTCAAGTAAATAACGAATCTGAAACCTATAACCTATACGCCAAGCATATATCGTGCCAAAGTTGAACTGCAGATTATTAGTATAAACAAAGACGTGGGAAAACACACGTTCGGCGAATTAAATTGCCCATTCTACAAACAATTGGTTTAACGGCTTAATTTAATAACATTACCCATCGTCAAGTTTCTTAAAATGACCGACACTTAAGGTAGTTATGTTAGGAAAGCAAATTAAACTGATGTTCATGAACTTTTGGATTATTGTTATTGAGCTATTCAGCTTTACTTCTCCAAAATTTGGATGGCTCTTACCGACAAATTGAATAAATAATGAATACTTGAAAATCGATCTTTTTACACGGCGCTTACGGGAGTGTTAGCGAAATTAATCTTTCAATCGAGAATTAACATACTTAGATCAAAGATAGAGAAAAGATAAATAGTACTGCGAATTCGAATATTATTTGCGAATTTTTGCGTATGATAAAAAAATTAAGGCACGGGACACATGCTAAAGTTAACTAATATTAGAGTGCACGATTCCGAGTTAGATGACGTCACCTAACGCAAAAACGAAGTCAAGTTCGCACTGAAAAAATAATTTACTGCCAAATAATTTTGTCAACGTCATTGCAAAAATTTTCACAAATTTTCGATTATTTTTGGCATTATCATTGTCACAGTCAAAATGCAATACATACACGGAGAGAAATTTATGTATCATGACAACATAAAACGGTGACAATAAAAATCATTACGTTGGGCTGACAAATCAGTTTTGCTATGGTGATAAATCTTTTGTTCGGCTGACAAATCTTTTTGTTGGGCTAACCAATTTTTTTTTGTTAGTCTAAAAAAACGATTTTTGTTGTCACCGTTTTATGTTGTCATGACACGTAAATTTCTCTCCGTGTAATAAATGTTCGATGTCATATAGATGCGGTTGTTTATGACTCCGGCGTACTGAGATAACTGCCTTAAGGTAGTCCTTTTGAATAGTGTCGAGTTCGCATAAGTTTTCGAAAAATGAGAGGGAATTGCAAACACTTCTCGATAATACAAAAATCTGAAAAAAATCATGCATATTAAAGGTGTGGAAAAGATTAATTTTGCATAATAATAATTCCAAAATGTTATCAACAAATTGATGAAAAATAAAATTGTTCAACAAATCTTTCGACAACCCAATTTTTCTTTCGGTAAAAATAATTCCTTTATTTTTCCGAATACGCATGAATTTTTTCAAATTTTTTTCCCTTCGAATTTTGGGATTTTCCCCATGTAAAAAAAACGAAAAATTCAAAGTGAATTAAAAAATTTGAAAAAATTCATGCATATTCAGAAAAACGAAGGAATTACTTTTGCCGAAAAAAAAAATTAGGTTGTCGAAAGATTTGTTGAACAATTTTATTTTTCATCAATTTGTTAATAACATTTAGGAATTATTATTATGCAAAATTAATCTTTTCCACACCTTTAATATGCATGATTTTTTTCAGAATTTTTTATTATCGAGAAGTGTTTGCAATTCCCTCTCATTTTTCGAAAACTTATGCAAACTCGATACTATTCGAAAGGACTACCTTTAAAAAACGCGGTTATTCACCGCTGTTGACTTGGTGGAAACTGTTTAGGGGATTTTTAGGGGGAAATTAAATTAGTCTAGGGGTACGCTGCACTGGCCATCTGGCAACACTGGCGCAAAACGTGCAGAGTTGGTACGGAACAGAGAGTGTTGTGCTGCTGCTGCTGTTGTTGGCTCAGTGCGGAGACTCCGGACTAGTCCGTCGAGTTCTCGGTGCAGCTGTACTTGGCTGTATAACTGGATGTACGTGGTAGTGTTGTGTGACTCGATGCATGTCTGTATGCAGTTTGCGCAGAGAGTCGCGAGAGAGCGCGCAGAAATTACGCCTGCTGGGCTGTATGGTATAACGTAACTAACGCTCACGGCGCTCCAGAGGTTCTCATTCGCAATTCCTCGCGACCAATCAAGCATCTAGCACTCCAGACATATGTTTTTTCACGAAACTGTAAAACACACGAACTCGCAGGACGAGTTTTGTTAATTTAGGAACAGGTGAACGGTACTGGACACACCTTTCACTTAGTCTGGCGTTTGAAATAATAAAAATGCTTTCCTGTGGGTGAATGTTTTGAAATCGGGTTGTATAATACGAGCATGAGTTATTGCAAGATTTGTTGCTGCCGGGCTTTTCAAAGTGTTGACTGTTGACTCTCGACCCCTTCGTTCTGGCATTTATTTATGCCGGATAAATATAAATTACTTCCTACTGATTTGGGGCGAAAAAGTAATGAGAAATGATATATGGGAAAATTTAATAACACTTGTAATTCTTTTTTTTTTCAGAATTTTTCGGAGCTGCCGGATTTTCAATTTACATAAATGTTGAGATTTAAGTTTTTTGGAAAAATACCGAACTCATAAAATGTAAACGAGAATTGAATATTTTAACATGCTAATAATAAAGTCTATGACACGTAGTTGAAATTTTATTATTGTTTTGTCCTACAAATTGGTGTGTTTGCTTATCAGGGATCCTTCAATACCTAATCAAGAATCACACGAAGAAAAAAATGGCGGCGACGTCGCAGAGGGTCAAAAGTTTGCAATCCTTAAATTCGACAAATATCATAGTTCTAATGATTATTTTAATAGAAAACGCATCCTGGAATGTGAACATTGATTTAAATTATGCAAGGGACAATATTTTCCAACAAAATATAGGTTATTTTGATTTGATTTATTCATAGGTACGGGCAAAGCCCAATTACAATTTAGGGCAGGAAGTTAGCCTGCCCCTATATACACTTGATAGTTGAGAGGATTTATACATATAATTCAGCCTTATTTTAACAATAATATTTAACATTAGGTGATAACTTTTTACGCCAATCGAGGAAGAAGAATCCGTACGAAAGAATAATAGAGGCTAATAATAAAATAACAAAATAACAATAGTGAGGATAAATATATTAACATTATTAATAATATTAATATTGAGGAAGGATCAACAAACGAGTAGTTGAATCATGATCTATTCAATTAAGATCACCCGTTCAACCCGTAGGAAAAACTCCCATGACCAGACTTCTGAAGCGGGCCAATGTAGTTCCAAAAAAAAAAGGTTATGACAACTGCGATTAATAAAAATTTATCCACCAGATGTCGTGTGGCTTTTTGTGATTTTCCAGTGCAATATTACGCTGTTCTGTTAAGTAAACTTTTTCTAAGGTTCTCAAAAACTTGTCCCGTATAAAGATCCGAAGCTGTAAAGCCCAGCACAACATTCTATCAATATGGCATTCCTGACCGTACGATACTCTCGCGAAGTTCGTGGCGCAGACTTCAAATAACAATGTATAACCTTACCATTCATCGCATCACGACAATACCAAACTATTACTTCACTCTGTACGTACTAACTGATTTATAATGTCTTCCCATAGTAGCTTCAATATTTTTCGTGGGAATTAACCAATTTCTCGATTTACATTATTACGAAATCAAAAATGTATACATTAATTCCCAGAATGTGCACGGAGTGGTGTATATATTAAGTGAAACTTTGTGGCTCGAAGGTAACACGCGCGTGTGGGGAAATATGGGACGTCACGCTAGCGAACGAGAGCGAGAAGGATAGAAATACGAGACGTGATAGTGGTCGTTAAAAAAAAAGTCTCTCGTACGAAACTTCTGTCTTATATGCTCCTGGTATGTTTCGCGTTCGATACACCAGTACCATCTTCTTTTGACGTGAATTTGACCGGCTTTCTTCCTCTTCATAATGCATAGGTGTATAGTAACCAGCTAGTGTACAACAACATAAGTACAACGAAGCAGACGATGCAATTATTGGCCGGCATATAGTGATTGGCAGTCTCTTTAGGAAATTGTGTGGAAAGGAAAAAGCCGAAACAAAGCTGCCAATCACTGTACGTTCTGAAATCATTCGTGGCCTGTTACTATGCTCTTTATGCTAGAGAACATCGTACGTTACGCTGTATACTAACGTTAAAGTGTACCCATGCCTTGCAGAGCACGAAACTAATATGTAACTATAGATATAGCTGTACGTGTATATATATATATATAAGCTAGTCGAGAGCTCTCGTCTACTTCGTATCCGCATTACTATTACATTGCCCTACTCACACAGTGACTTTGCTACGGATCTGCATCTGAAACTAGCGGTACAGTTATTGGCCAGTGGTTATAGTGATTGATAACCTCTGGACCAGAGTTGTCCCATTAATTCATAAGATATAGTTTACAGTACAATTTGTTTTGTAATTATGATTTCATAATAATAATATGAAGTGATTATAAAATAGAGTGTAAATATTTGAATAGCTGAAAAAAATACTAATTTTCGCTTTAATATTGCGAAATAGTGGAAAAAATGGAAGAAATAAGTAATGCATTACTTATTTTTTTCCATTTTTTCAAAAGGATTACCGTGAATTTTTATTGAAAAATAATAATTTTTGCAGCCATTCCAAAGTTTAATCATCGTATTACAATCGCTATATGTTATTATTATAAAATCATAATTATAGAGTTGATCGTATCACTAGCGATACAGTTATTGGCCAGTGGTTATAGTGATTGATAACCTCTGGACCAGAGTTGTCCCCATTAATTCATAAGATATAGTTTACAGTACAATTTGTTTTGTAATTATGATTTCATAATAATAATATGAAGCGATTATAAAATAGAGTGTAAATATTTGAATAGCTGAAAAAAATACTAATTTTCGCTTTAATATTGCGAAATAGTGGAAAAAATGGAAGAAATAAGTAATGCATTACTTATTTTTTTCCATTTTTTCAAAAGGATTACCGTAATTTTTTATTGAAAAATAATAATTTTTGCAGCCATTCCAAAGTTTAATCATCGTATTACAATCGCTATATGTTATTATTATAAAATAATAATTATAGAGTTGATCGTATCATCATCATTATTTCTAGAAGTATTAGGCATTTACAACTCTGCTCTGGACTGAACGTCTGGGAAATGACAAATAAGTATTAGGGTGGCCCAAATTTCATCTGTATTTTTTAATTTTTGGTCTCACCCCATAACATAGTTGTTTTCGGTGAAAAAACAATTCTCATGAAAAATGGAGATTGTGAAAAATTATTTAGAGGTCGCTCAACAATTTTGAAAATTTTCGAAAAGATTTTTTTTTCTTCATTTTTCGTGATCTCTCACCCCTCATATCATCTTGTTAACTCCTAGTTAATTCCTAGTTTATGTTCGAATTTTTAGAAAAAAATATTAACTTCAAAACGTCTCAGAACGACCAAAAATATTTTGGAATTTATTTTCAATTTTTATTTTTTCTCAACTTTTACCCCTGATTTTCTCTCATTATCAGACGTCCAGTTCATAGTTTAAAAAATGTTATGAAAATATTAACGTTAGGCGATCGCTGAACGAAATAAGTCGTTTTTCGCGATTTTCGATTAGCAAAAAAAAACGACTTACTTCTTTCAGCGACAGCCTAACGTTAATATTTTCATAACATTTTTTAAACTGTGAACTAGACGTCTGATAATGAGTGAAAATCAGGGGTGAAAGTTGAGAAAAAAATAAAAATTGAAAATAAATTCCAAAATGTTTTTTGTCATTGAGCGACGTTTTGAAGTTAATATTTTTTTCCAAAATTTTGACCATAAACTAGGAATGAGATAACAAGATGATATGAGGGGTGAGAGATTACAAAAAATGAAGAAAAAGAAAACGTTTCGGAAATTTTCAAAATTGTTGAGCGATCTCTAAATAATTTTTGGCAATCTCGATTTTTCATGAAAATTGTTTTTTCACCGAAAACAACTATTTTATGGGGTGAGAACAAAAATTAAAAAATACAGCTGAAATTTGGGCCACCCTAATAAGTATGCTAGTGACTATGTATCAGAGTTGTGAGATTGCTTTTGGTGAATAATAATTGTGTATGATACAATTAAATATATATTATATATTTTCATATATATGTCTTCATATATATATGAATATTTTCATTGTCTTATGGTAATAAGATGCAATACAAAAAGATGCTTACAATGTACATTATGTGCTGAATCTCTCACAGTCAAACATTTATTGATTGATTGCACAATCAATCAAATACATCGAGACCTGCTGAAGCTACACTGAAAAAAAAATGTCATAGATTCAATAAATCCATCGTTTGCGGACTGCCAAAAAAAAGTATTTTTGAATTAATCTTATTCTTATTCGTTCAATCCCATTTAACATTGAAATAATAAAATATTATTGTGCTTATATTAGAGTTATTGTTTCAATCTCGTATGGAATTGGAGGAATTAAAAATCAAATTAAGTTGATAACGCTTGTTTTTGGCAGACCGCAAATGATGGATTTATTGAATCAATGACATTTTTTTTTTTCAGTGTACCAAAAACAATCAAGGATTGCTTACAGACCAATGAAGCTTGTATACCAAATGTATAGAATTCTGCAAAAGAATCCAGACCTACACTGAAAGAAGAGTTTGTTAACAGTTAACAAATCTTGGTTAAATATGGCGAAATGAACCATTTAGTTATTCTTATTCAATCTCACTTAAGCCAAATAAGATTTGTTAACTATTAACAAATGTTAGCGAGCTTCATTTGCGACAAGCAAATTTTATTTAGCTCAAGTGAGATTCAATAAGAATAACTAAATGGTTCATTTCGCCATATTTAACCAAGATTTTTTTAACTGTTAACAAATGTTAACAACCTTTTCTCTCAGTGTACGATGCTCTATAAAATGTAATTGTTCATTGTTTGTCCTCCACCTTTGTATCTTTTGTATTTGTACGTATTGTATTTGTATACTAGCTAATAACCTTAATGTTGATGCGACTATAAATCAACGGAATAAAAAAATGATGATTAATGCAATGAAAAGTAATTGAGAATTACCCATTACTTAATTACATCAGAATACAGGTTAAAATTATGTTCACTTCAATCAAAAGTTATATTCAGTTATTATTTCATACTGCTTACAAAATGTTGAAATATTTACAATTTTCGCATTTTTTATAACAAATCAGAGTTGTAAATTTCTAATTCTTCTAGAAATATAGTCGATGATATAATTGGTTTTATGATTACGTTTGCATAAAACTAACACGTGGCGATTATAATATGATGCTTAAACTTTTAAATAGCTGCAAAAAATATTAATTTTTTATTTCAATTTCATGGTAATCTTCTTGAAAAAATGGAGAAAACTAGTTAATGCATTGCGAAAATAATGGAGGGTTGTACTCTTCCATTTTTTCCGTATTTTTTCCCAAGGCTTGATTGAAAATGAAATTTCTTTTCAGGTATATAAAAGATCACATATCATTTCATAAAAGCTGCCGGTTATTATTGCGAAATTATTACTGCAAAACAAATTGTACTTTAAACTTTATTTCTTAAAGTAATGGGGCTTTACAACACTGTAACAAATATCATAATATTAAGTTGAAATAATTGTTGAAAAATAATAACAAATCGCCTGATGGAGGTTCACATTCTATAACGCTATTTGTTAATAATTCGACATGCTCTACTGCACATGTCGGATTTTTGGGTGGCCAATCACTGTACTTTTACCTTTTTCATTGGGCATCGCGCGCGCTGCTCGATGAAAAGAATAAAAAAAAGCGCTTACCGTTATGCTGATAGACTCGTGGAGCCGCACGCTCCGACAGTCTATTAAAAATCTATTACCATAACAATTTTCCTTGCGCACGATCGTTTTAAATGACCTGGAATATCTATTCAACGTTGGAAGACACATATCAACACATCAGGCTCTTGGTCTACATATATATGCGTCATTAAAACTCGAGAGATAAGTCGACTGGTGCTCAGTGCTGAGTCCAACTTGTATAATTACTGGAAACGACAATTAATTCACTAATGCAACAATTAATCAACTATACACATAAATTGAAAATTTAACTGTTTCTTTATGTTAAACATATACATTTTTTTTATATTCTAATAATTGGTAAGGATTTATGGTACGTAAACAATGTGTAGTACTTTTTTTTATTTCTTTTACATACTAACTATATTTTTTTTAAATATCTAACTACCGCAACATTTCTAAACCAGTCGATTGGATCGCGATTTAATCCTAACTAATTACCATTTATCCGAGGGGGTTACATACTATATAAAATTTTTACACTGTGTCTGAATACAAAATATTCTACTTTTCCTATTTTCGGGTTTGCAATTATTGTTATTATTTTAACAACAATGCACATTATAGTAAATAAGACACGACTTAAGCTACTTTTAGTTCTTAAGAGGCTTGTTTGTTTTCTTCTTATGTAAAAATAAAAATGTTAAACCTTTTGTTGACTTTACTAAATGTAAATTTCATTTGAGTTTATATTAAATTTTTTTTATTAATTTCTATATTGACTTTAATTTTTATTTTTATTTATTAAAATTACTGATAAACATAAAGATATGGTGAATGTGTAAAATTCTTGATCCTCAATAGTTTTCTAATTTTTTTCTTATTTTTTTTAATGATAGGAATATTTTTGGAAAGATTTTGTGAAGAAGAGAGAAAGTGACATTCTTTCCCATGTTTATCATTCACAGTTTTAATGATTTTTTAAACGGAAGAGTCGGATTCAGCATAATGTAAAAGTCAGACGGGTCACGATGAAGGATCGAGGGATCTATCGATCGCGACCTGAGAATCCAGCAGCATATCTTCTTCGCCAACTTTCTCGCGTGCCCGTCACCAGCACGCGCTGTATACAACGTGTGTATTATCGTATATGTACTACATATGTACTGTAACTGCGAACATATTATATATACCCTGTAGGCAATAGTGATCGAGGCTCGAAACTCTTGGCGCGTATGTATATATACATATATATATATATGTGTATATATACCTATATATATATCTTAAGTCTTACGAAATCGGTAATCGAGTAAACGTGCCCGCAGGCACGTCGTGTTCTCTTGCTCCCGATCCCAAGGTGCTCGTTTGCGCTGTGAACTTAAGTTCAACGTTAATTTTACTTCACTATTTTTTTTTCACTCCTTTTCACCTTTTTTTTATTCCTATTTTGGTGAAGTCTAGCCAAAATTTAAAAATTAGCATAATATTGACTTGTTACAATCGCATGGAAAAAAAATTAGTGTTAAAATTAATACAAAAGTATAGAAAGTTTGGTTTTGCAGATTCCGTTTAAGGATTTTCGAATGGGTTATTTTATTGTTATAGAGATATTGAATTAGTTGTAGAGAACTTTTTTTTCTCACATCTGCTCTTAAGTCACCCTTTTTATCTTGATGAAAAAGTATCAAACAAATTATTTTAGAATTTATAATTGAAAAATATAACGCAGTTTTTGTAAACAATTTTTGTAATTTTTCATTTTGTTTTTTTTAGCAGTTTGCTACACAGTAAAAATTATGTTTTTTATTATGCTCAGATTCCACGACAAACAGAATCTTTCAAATGTTTTTCATCGCTTGATATTTTTACACATTTTCGTATTTAAAAAACAAACAAATTTGTGCGGAAAAAAAAACCTGAAGGAGACAAAAACTTCTTTGTTCCAATATGTCTTGATAGTTTCTGCATTTGTTTATCCCTTATAAAACAATTCTTGCAAAAACGGAGCTATTTTTTAAATGTTTTGAACACGAAAAGTTCTAAATATTTATCAATCAACAGTTGACAAAGAAATGTCTAATGGTATAAACGCGAAATATTCTTATTAGATGGACACAAAATTTATAACTTTAAACAGAAATTATTTTGAATGTTTTTAATTTAGGAACGTTTTTAATAAAGCAAATAGTGCACATATTGTGTACACCGAGGAAAAAGATTTCATTGACGCCAAAGAAATGGGTGGATAGATTTTTTTTTCATTGATTTCAACGAAATATTTCTTTGATTTCAATAAAATAGTGCATTTGAATTTCAAAGAGAACATTTCATTGCCTGTAAATAAAGATTTACTCAGTGAGCATATAATAACGAAACAGTTTCATTGTTTTAAAGAGACGTTTTCATTGGTTCAAAGAAACGTTTTCATTGATCTCTCTCGCGCGCCTAACCTCACTTTTTTGTTTTCCGGTTCTCTCGGACGAACGACTTCGAGTTTCCAGGAGCCCGAAGCTTAGCCTATTTATGCCGTACTTCCTTACATACTCACAAAATTTGAGCTTCATCTGCCGCGTACTTCAGGAAAAAATAGGTTTTTAAATTTTGAGCTGGTAAGAAGAAGGTTTCATTGAATCAGAGACGATATCTTTGAAATCAATGAAAAAGGTTCATTGGTTTAAAGAAATGTTTCTTCGATTAATGTCACTACTTTTCATTGAGTTTGAGATCATTCAAAGAAAAGATAGTATCAAAATTCATTGATTTCAACGAAATATTTCTTTGATTTCAATAAAATAGTGCATTTGAATTTCAAAGAGAATATTTCATTGCCTGTAAATAAAGATTTACTTAGTGAGCATATAATAACGAAACAGTTTCATTGTTTTAAAGAGACGTTTTCATTGGTTCAAAGAAACGTTTTCATTGATCTCTCTCGCGCGCCTAACCTCACTTTTTTGTTTTCCGGTTCTCTCGGACGAACGACTTCGAGTTTCAAGGAGCCAGAAGCTTAGCCTATTTATGCCGTACTTCCTTACATACTCACAAAATTTGAGCTTTATCTGCCGCGTACTTCAGGAAAAAATAGGTTTTTAAATTTTGAGCTGGTAAGAAGAAGGTTTCATTGAATCAGAGACGATATCTTTGAAATCAATGAAAAAGGTTCATTGGTTTAAAGAAATGTTTCTTCGAATAATGTCACTACTTTTCATAGAGTTTGAGATCATTCAAAGAAAAGATAGTATTGAAATTCTTTAATTTCAACGAAATATTTCTTTGATTTCAATGAAATAGTGCATTTGAATTTCAAAGAGAACATTTCATTGCCTGTAAATAAAGATTTACTTAGTGAGCATATAATAAAGAAACAGTTTCATTGTTTTAAAGAAACATTTTCATTGGTTCAAAGAAACGTTTTCATTGATCTCTCTCGCGCGCCTAACCTCACTTTTTTGTTTTCCGGTTCTCTCGGACGAACGACTTCGAGTTTCAAGGAGCCAGAAGCTTAGCTTATTTATGCCGTACTTCCTTACATACTCACAAAATTTGAGCTTTATCTGCCGCGTACTTCAGGAAAAAATAGGTTTTGAAATTTCGAGCTGGTAAGAAGAAGGTTTCATTGAATCAGAGACGATATCTTTGAAATCAATGAAAAACGTTCATTGGTTTAAAGAAATGTTTCTTCGAATCAATGTCACTACTTTTCATTGAATTTGAGATCATTCAAAGAAAAGATAGTATTGAAATTCAAGTATTTCATTTCATTGGCAAAGATTTCCGTGAATCAATGAAACTTTTTCTCTCGGTGTACAGTTTATGTTGATTTTACCATGTTTTGATGTGATTCCAAAATTACTTAATTACACATTATTAACATCCTTTTAGATTGGCCACACATTATTAAAATATTCACTTTACGGTAATAATTTTTTTTTCAAGCATCTAAACGTCTCGCTGTGTATTTAAGAAAAGTAAAGTGAATAATGACCGGAAGTCTCGCACGTTCTACAAGCCACAGGGGGGCGTTTGATTTTTCTCTTTCACGCTCCTTTCTTTTCTTCTTTTTCTATTCAATTTCTATTTTTCACTCAGACCGAGAGAAAGGCATAATACATTCATAGTTAATACACGGTATCATATGTTGAGTGCCTTGGTTCTTCAATGCCTTTCGACGTGTTTGTCAGACAACCGCATATGCTGAGCATCGATATACAAAGGTCATAACTCCCGTTAATCTGCGTCCATATATTTCACGTGCATATTAAATTTTCTTTAAATTATGTAAATTTTCATATTAAAGATACTTGCGCATTACACTTTCTCGATTTTTCGCTGTAAATTGTTGTTTCAATTTTTATTAATCTCCATAAAATAAAATGTTCTTTAAACACTATTTTTTTACTGAATTGCAAAGAAGTGTTTTCAACTTGTTATTATAAAATTAAAATAAAATATAAATATATAAATAATATATAAAATTAAAAATAGAATAAAATTATGAATAAAGTTTTAGCATACATTTTTTTTATAAAAAATTATGGACAAATAATTTTACTTGTCTGTTGTAATGTTACTTGTTTACTATTGCTTGTTTTTTTTACAGCACATACTTTATTCAATAAGTAATAGAGAAATAATTATATTTATCCATTACTGGTTGATAAAAAAATGTATAATAAAAATTTGTTTATAATTATTATTCTATAACAATAAGTTATGGTGTTAATAAAGAAGATTTGCAAAGTTTTGAATAATTGCAATGAAAATGAAATCACTGTAATTTCACAAAAACTCATGAGGAAAAATGGTGGAGTTCGGTCCTTCATTTATCTGTGAATACATCCGGTACATATTTCCATTTGGTTTTTTAATTGGTGATATTTTATGGACGATCGTTTTTCTTCTTATAATAAAAATATTAAAATGTAACTCAAGGAGCTTTGCAACTTTGGTGGTACATAATCGGAAGTAGATACAGAAAGTTCTCCACGCCCCAAACTTTCGAGGACCATTTTATTTTTCTCATTCGCATTCCTTTTATTTTCTACTTTTTAACTGATATATCTATTTTTAACTTTTGAGCTAAAATTTATATTTCTTACTTTTTAGCTGAAATTTCTATTTTTTACTTTTTAGCAGATATTTCTATTTTTTACTTTTCAGCTGAAATTTCGATTTTTTACTTTTCAGCTGAAATTTCGATTTTCTTATTTTTTAGCTAAAATTTATATTTTTTTACGTTTTAGCTGAAATTTATACTTTTTATTTTTTAGCTGATATTTCTATTTTTTACTTTTTAGCTGAAATTTCTATTTTTTACTTTTTAGCTGAAATTTATATTTTTTTACTCTTTACCTGAAATTTCTATTTTTTCCTTTTTAGCTGAAATTTCTATTTTTTACTTTTCAGCTAAAATTTCTATTTTTTACTTTTTAGCTGAAATTTCTATTTTTATCTTTTTAGTTGAAATTTTTATTTTTTTACTTTTTAGTTGAAATTTTTATTTTTGCTTTGACCGAGAGAAATTTCTATCTAACACACAGTATCCCATGTTGAGTGGCTTCGTCGGTCAGCGCCCCTTAAAATGTTTATCGAACGCGCATTTATGAGGCGCATATGCCGCGGCACCGATATACAGAGGCCATGACTCCCGTTAAACTGCGCCCATATATTCCACGTGCATAGCGCACGCATTGTTCGGCAGCTACTTGGTTTCTTTCAAGATCGATGACGCTTCGAAATTTAGGACCCCCAAGTAACGCGACGATGGAACGCTCTCAACATATATATATACATATATATTGTATATAAGACAACTATCCTTGTTTCTCTCTCTCGAATATCATTAACGCCCCGTGTATGTCAGCGTACGTGCGCAACCTTTGTAAAGGAGAAGAAAAAAAAAAAAAAAGTACCGCTACATCTATGACCGTTCTTAGCTACTCGACGAAAGAACCGGCGTTCATGCAGCTGTGCTGCACATATACCTACGTATATGTACATACACTTGTAGTCGTTGCCGGACTACCGATTAGTCCGCGGCGTACACCTTGTAATTTTAATGTAAATGTACTGTAGTCCAAACGGGTGACTTATTGGCTATCTAAGCAGTAGAGAAATTCAGTCATTGGCATACTTTTTTTGTGGTTTTATATTTCGATCAGGAATGGGTATTAATAAAAAAATTAAAAAAAGGTGTATATTATTATTGTTGCCGGGTTTATTAAATTTTGTCATAATTTCGCTAAAAAAATTCTGTAGATTTTTAAAAATGTAAAAAATTTGCATGTAATTCATCTATGCACTATTAAAAACATTTAGTATAAATTTCCATTACATTTAAGGAAGCTCTTTTACAAAAATTGGTGTTTTGAATTTGATATGCAAGTGAAATATGAAATTGTAACACTTACTATTAAAACCTATAAAAATTTAGAAATATAATAATTTTTTTTTAATCACACTATCTGTGTAATAAACGTAATATATCAACTGATGAATAAAATTTCCGATAATGTAAATTTGCAAAAATTTTTAACATTGTACGTAATTTCATTTTCACTGTATACGCTAGCAAAGTATCGCCGAAGGCGCCACGCCGTGGCCGTTATCCGCAACTTTCAGTAACATAGTTGATTCAATAGAGAATACTGATTGGCGGGCAAAGCAAGCAGTGTGTTATGGGAGTGCCCCTAACATAGTCGGGTTCCCCCACAATTTGATAAGCAGCCAATGAGAGCTTGTGAATCCGTTACCTAAAGTTTGGACTACCGGATACGAGAGGCGCGCACGTCGCGCTTCGGAGATACTTTACTAGCGTATACACCGAGAGAAAAAGTTTCATTGTTTCACGGAAATCTTTGCCAATGAAATGAAATACTTGAATTTCAATACTATCTTTTCTTTAAATGATCTCAAACTCAATGAAAAGTAGTGACATTGATTTGAAGAAACATTTCTTTAAACCAATAAACCTTTTTCATTGATTTCAAAGATATCGTCTCTGATTCAATGAAATCTTCTTCTTACCAGCTCAAAATTTCGAAACCTATTTTTTCCTGAAGTACGCGGCAGATAAAGCTCAAACTTTGTGAGTATGTAAGGAAGTACGGCAGAAATGGGCTAAGCTTCTGGCTCCTCGAAACTCGAAGCCGTTCGTTCGGGAGAACCGGAAAACAAAAAAGTGAGGTTAGGTGCGAGAGAGAAATCAATGAAAACGTTTCTTTGAACCAATAAAAACGTCTCTTTAAAACAATGAAACTGTTTCTTTATTGTATGCTCACTAAGTAAATCTTTATTTACAGGGAATGAAATGTTCTCTTTGAAATTCAAATGCACTATTTCATTGAAATCAAAGAAATATTTCGTTGAAATCAATGAAAAAAAATCAATCCACCCATTTCTTTGGCGTCAATGAAATCTTTTCTCTCGGTGTACGTAATTTCATTTTCACTGTATACACCGAGAGAAAAAGTTTCATTGATTCACGGAAATCTTTACCATTGAAATGAAATACTTGAATTTCAATACTATCTTTGCTTTGAATGATCTCAAACTCAATGAAAAGTAGTGTCATTGATTCGAAGAAACATTTCTTTAAACCAATGAACGTTTTTCATTGATTTCAAAGATATCGTCTCTGATTCAATGAAACCTTCTTCTTACCAGCTCGAAATTTCAAAATCTATTTTTTCCTGAAGTACGCGGCAGATAAAGCTCAAATTTTGTGAATATGTAAGGGAGTATGGCAGAAATAGGCTAAGCTTCTGGCTCCTCGAAACTCGAAGCCGTTCGTTCGGAAGAACCGGAAAACTAAAAAGTGAGGTTAGGTGCGAGAGAGAGAGATCAATGAAAACGTTTCTTTGAACCAATGAAAACGTCTCTTTAAAACAATGAAACTGTTTCTTTATTATATGCTCACTAAGTAAATCTTTATTTACAGGAAATGAAATGTTCTCTTTGAAATTCAAATGCACTATTTCATTGAAATCAAAGAAATATTTCGTTGAAATCAATGAAAAAAAATCAATCCACCCATTTCTTTGGCGTCAATGAAATCTTTTCTCTCGGTGTACGTAATTTCATTTTCACTGTATACACCGAGAGAAAAAGTTTCATTGATTCAAGGAAATCTTTACCATTGAAATAAAATACTTGAATTTCAATACTATCTTTGCTTTGAATGATCTCAAACTCTATGAAAAGTAGTGACATTGATTCGAAGAAACATTTCTTTAAACCAATGAACCTTTTTCATTGATTTCAAAAATATCGTCTCTGATTCAATGAAACCTTCTTCTTACCAGCTCAAAATTTCGAAACCTATTTTTTCCTGAAGTACGCGGCAGATAAAGCTCAAATTTTGTGAGTGTGTGAGGAAGTACGGCAGAAATAGGCTAAGCTTCTGGCTCCTCGAAACTCCAAGCCATTCGTTCGGGAGAACCGGAATACAAAAAAGTGAGGTTAGGTGCGAGAGAGAGATCAATGAAAACGTTTCTTTGAACCAATGAAAACGTCTCTTTAAAACAATGAAACTGTTTCTTTATTATATGCTCACTAAGTAAATCTTTATTTACAGGAAATGAAATGTTCTCTTTGAAATTCAAATGCACTATTTCATTGAAATCAAAGAAATATTTCGTTGAAATCAATGAAAAAAAATCAATCCACCCATTTCTTTGGCGTCAATGAAATCTTTTCTCTCGGTGTACGTAATTTCATTTTCACTGTATACACCGAGAGAAAAAGTTTCATTGATTCAAGGAAATCTTTACCATTGAAATAAAATACTTGAATTTCAATACTATCTTTGCTTTGAATGATCTCAAACTCTATGAAAAGTAGTGACATTGATTCGAAGAAACATTTCTTTAAACCAATGAACCTTTTTCATTGATTTCAAAAATATCGTCTCTGATTCAATGAAACCTTCTTCTTACCAGCTCAAAATTTCGAAACCTATTTTTTCCTGAAGTACGCGGCAGATAAAGCTCAAATTTTGTGAGTGTGTGAGGAAGTACGGCAGAAATAGGCTAAGCTTCTGGCTCCTCGAAACTCCAAGCCATTCGTTCGGGAGAACCGGAATACAAAAAAGTGAGGTTAGGTGCGAGAGAGAGATCAATGAAAACGTTTCTTTGAACCAATGAAAACGTCTCTTTAAAACAATGAAACTGTTTCTTTATTATATGCTTACTAAGTAAATCTTTATTTACAGGGAATGAAATGTTCTCTTTGAAATTCAAATGCACTATTTCATTGAAATCAAAGAATTATTTCGTCGAAATCAATGAAAAAAAAAACCAATCCACCCATTTCTTTAGCATCAATGAAATTTTTTCTCTCGGTGTAGAAACTGCCAAGTACCGAATTGTTGGTGGCCAACAACTGTATCGCAAATTCCGCCTAGTTCCCGCGAATTGCGGGCGAGTATTGCACGGCGACTACGCGTTGATTAGAAAATGCGACTCGCTGATTAGAAAATCGCGGGCACGCTCGCAGTCCGTCTGATTATAAAAGAACTTCTCTAGCGTCGTCCCACTTACAAACTTTTTTTTTACCATCTCCGTACTAGAGAAAATTGTTTTATTATTATTATTCTTTTTTTTTCAGTGTGGCTCGCGAAACGTTGCGTATATGTTGTATATAAATAATAATAGCGGTTGTATCTCGTTGCAGGGAATTGTAACGTGGGAACCAGGATCACGAGAGACGACCATGGTCAGGAATCGATTAACGATGAGCTGGACACGCGTTCGGTCGTCATAATATACACACACAGCCTTGTCTATCCGGTCTTTAATTATTTATCTCCACTGCTGATGCGTCCGGAAAATGTACTGTACTATAACTCGCAGTCGATTACTCATCTAACGCGTGCGTGGCTCGTGCCCGTTGTGACTATATTTATACATGCTTTTATATACATATATAGTGATATATAAAGCATTCTCTGTCAATTTAGCCACTTTTTTTTTCATCACGCTTAAATATTTTTTTAAATAATTGACCAAATTTTATAACTACTTGATTGTATTTCCTACACATTTTTTCCCATTTTTTTAATCCATTATTTTTCGAAAATTTCATCTTTTATGGTCGACGTTTATGTTGCTTATATGTAAATATATTATTTATATTTACATATAAGCAACATAACAAAAAATTTTCAACATGAAAGTTGTATTGTAATACCAGATTCTGAGGAAATTTCATATAAAACAACATAAAAAATAAAGCAACATAAAAAAAATTGTTTTAACATGAAAGTTGTATTGTAATATCAGATTTTGAGGAAATTTCATAAATTTGCCATCTTTTATTTTTTTTAGAGACAAATGAGAATGTTTTTTTTCGGAAAAGAATAGAATTTTCATTGCTCTATAAAATTTATAGAATTTTCAGATCTTAGTGTCGATTTCATAAAAATATCGTTAGGATGGGATTTATTGATCTATCGCAATAAAAAAAATATATTGAAGTAAAATGAACACAACTTTTTTTTTTCTTACGCAAGATCGAACAAAAATAAAATCGGCATTAAAGTCTAACGATTCCATAAATTATACAACTTAGTAAAAATATCTTTTTTAAGACAAATAAATAACTTCAAATTATCCAACTGAAGATTTCACATGTCGTTGATAAAATTTTGCGAAAAATATCATTAACATTGATACGACAGTACAAATTTTATGCCAAGAATTTTTGTTTTCCTTTGATTTATAATTATCTACTTGGACTTAAAAAAAAACCTTCACGTTATCTAAAACAATGAAATTCAAAAGTCTAAAAAACATTTACACAAAATACTTTAAAAGCCGTAAAAAAAATAAAAAATAAAAAAAATGACAAGTAGTAAAAAATCTGTTTAATTACTAAAAATATCCGAGCGAGTTGAAAAAAAAAGTGGCCGAACTGACAGAGAATACTTCATATACATTGTGTATGAGAATTTCTCAAGGCTGCGTGTAGAATCATCAGCTCAAAACTACTCATCTGCTTTTCTTCGTTGAATTCCTGATGCATCGTACACATATAGACGTCGTAGTTATCGTATCGTGCTGCGCTTTTCTCACACGGAAGGCCCAGATCGATGATCGTTCGAGCATGAATGGGAACTTTCTATAGCTCAACACGTAACGATCGAGAGGTAGAATTTCTCGTGCCTCGTGCGCGTAGCTCGTGGCTTACGTGTTGCATAGTATAGGCTGTCGATCGTGTGGCCAAATGTTTCCTTCTCTCTCTCTCAAAATCTTTTGTAATCAGCTTGTTTTCTTCTCTCCCTTCGAATCTTTTCTCCGTACTCGCGTATACACCAGCTGTCGATGTCCATTTTTACAATCGGACTTTCTCGTCGTTGGTGTTATTTATCTCACGATTACTGCACGTCGAGGTATATTCAATTATTTTTTGATAGTTTGTGAAAATCTAGTTGTAACAGGATACGAGAAATATTACGCGTTGTATTGTTGCAAGAAATTAATGGTCTTTTCTTGGTTTGCCAGTCATTTCCGGGTGGCAAATAAAATTTGCTACAATTATTTACGTTTCGTAATTATGTTTAGGACATTATATGTGCATGTGTAACAGTTTGAGATAATTTTGCTTCCTCATAAAGGAAGCTTTGTTCCCTAGCAGATCCAGTGACCGGCCGAACGACCGAAAAAACGACCGGTCATTAAATGCACAAAAAAAACCATTGAAATAAGCCGAACGACCAAAAAAATGACCATTGAAATTATTCTTGATTAGTCGTTTCTTGGTCACGAAAAATCGGAAAATGACCGTCGACGTCACCGCTTTTTTATCAAGTTCCGAAAAAAAAAAAAAAATGGTCAGAGCCAGGATTCGAACCCGGGACCTTCTGACTCAAACTCAAACTCAAAATATATTTATTAACAGATAACAAATAGTTATACGTACATTCATATGTGTTTACAATGGTTTTAATTTGAAGTACCTGCTGCCGCTTAACCTTCACTTATGTTATTTTGGATATAATCCTTATGATCTAGTAGTTAACAGTTTAATGGTATGCAGTATCTTATTCTAATTTTTATAAAAGTAACAGAAAAACAATCGAAAAACCTGTTTTATAGAAATTGCCATATGGAAGAGCTTCCATCTTATCCTAGGATATAATTATTATCACTTTGTTGTAAGTTAGCTAATAGGAACTAATTTATAGTATTTGTTTCATTGACGGAATACAGGTAAGTTTTGGTACGGAAGTTTGTATTTTAACCTATATGGCGCATTGTGTTCTTTTATTCTAGTGATATTTTTTAGTAATTTGTTATTACTTAATTGGGTAGTATAAAACTTTTGGGAGAGTTTGTATATAAATTTATTTATTGTCTCGAGGTTTGCGTCTCTGTGTAAATCTGCTATTCTAGTATACCTATCGCGATTTAATATTAGTCTAAGGCACTTATTTTGAAAAACCTGAAGGGATTTTACATTGGACCTTCTGACTGTTGCTCTGCACCTTAGACCACTCGGCTATTCAAACCTTTAGTATTATACATTTTGATAGTGTATTTGAAGTTTGATTATCTAGTTCGTCGTTTCAATAGTCATGAAAAATCGGAATACGACCGTTGAAATGACCATTTCAATAATTTGTAACCGGTTGTTTTTTCGTGAAGATCGGGAAATGACAATCGAAACGACCAACTAGATAATCAAACTTCAAATACACATTCAATATGTTTAACAACAAAGGTTTGAATAGCCGAGTGGTTTAAGGGGAGGGAGTCAGGTAAAAAAAATTGATTTTGGAAATTCAATATCATCCAAATCATATTGCATATAAAAGTCCCCAATGCACTATATTGTTGATACTCGATTAAAGGATTTTTTACTGTCGTCTGACTTGCATATGCTTTTTAATATTATCTTAAGCAAAGATCTTAGGTTTTCCATTCTGCGCATGATTCAGATCAAACTACTAGGCAGATTGGAATGGTTGACGTCTCATTTTCTTCTTCATGAACAGATACACCGGCTAAATGGAGCAAATGTTAATAAAATGTAATATTTTTTAAGTAACATAATTATTAATAAATCAATTTTATGCTATTTTCTAAATCAGTGATTAACTTTGCTTTCAGAATGAAAAAAAAAATAGTTTGCTCCATTTAGCCGGTGTATCTTTTCATGAAGAAGAAAATGAGCCGTCAATGATTCCAATCTGCCTAGTAGTTTGATCTGAATCATGCGCAGAATGGAAAACCTAAGAACTTTGCTTAAGATAATATTGAAAATCATATACAAGTCAGGCGACAGTAAAAAATTCTTTCATCGAGCACCAACAATATAGTGCATTGGGCATTTTTGTATGCAATAGGATTTGGATGATATTGAATTTCCAAAATCAATTTTTTTGACCTGACTCCCTCCCCTTAAGGCGCAGAGCAACAGTCAGAAGGTCCCGGGTTCGAATCCTGGCTCCGACCATTTTTTTTTTTTCGGAATTTGATAAAAAAGGGGTCATTTCGACGGTCATTTTCCGATTTTTCGTGACCAAGAAACGACTAATCAAGAATAATTTCAATGGTCGTTTTCTTGGTCATTTGGCTCTTTTCAATGGTTTTTTTTTGCATTTAATGACCGGTCGTTTTTCGGTCGTTTCGTCGGTCATTTTCGAAGTCGCAGGGATTGCTAGGGTTTTCATGAAAAAGTCTTTTTTCGAGTTTTTTATGTCAGATTACTCAGAATGGTCTAAAACATCGAGAAAAGTGGTTTAGAAAAATTGTCCGGATGTATGTATGTATGTGATGAAAGGCCAAAAATGCATTAGACTGTAACTTTTAAACTATTCGACCGAATCAGCTCAAATTTAAACAACATGTGCAGTACTACCTAATCTTCAATTGGTATAAAATTCGGGAAAATCGATTGACACATTGCATTTTTATAAGAATTTTTAAATTTTGAAAAAAGTACGTAAATGCTCTAGCTCGAACGAATTTTTAACTATCGGTCTGAAACTTCGCATTAAAATTCAAAAAAGTGATGCGACCTTTGGTATTGAATTTGGGCCAAATCGGTAAAGTGTTTCGGTTTTTATGATATTTTGAATTTTTCGAAAAATTTTCTTTTTGCTCTAATTCAGGTAAAATTTCAAATAATCGACTGAAATTTTCTACACAGGAAAAATAACATTCAGTCCTGCTACGTACCAAATTTGGTGATGATCGGTAAAGCGGTTCGGATTTTACGTTAATTTGAATTTAAAAGAAATTCACTCGTTTCGCTCTGCATTTCGTAAAACATCAGAAAATAAGAATAAAATAAAACAAGGATGCTAAGTAGAACCTTGCACATTGCTTCCTCATTATTTTTCGCTTTTTACAAAGCTTCCTCTATGAGGAAGCCAAAATTGATTAACATACTTCCTCATAGAGGTAGCTTTGTAAAAAGCGAAAAATAATGAGGAAGCATTGTACAACGTTCTACTTTGCATCCTTTTTTATAACATTTTGTTTTGTTGGAAAATTTAAGTTCTACAAGATTATTCACTAAAATGTCGTAAATACTTGGCCACTTCGAACGAGCAAATTTTTTTTCACTGTATCAATAAAAATGGACAGGAAAAAAGGTAAAACGTCAGGCCTCGCACATTGCTTCCTTATTTTTCACCTTTCACAAAACCACGTTTACGAGAAAGTATGTTGACCAATTTTGGCTTCCTCATAGAGAAAAATTAGTGAAATATAAAAAAATGAGGAAACATTTGTTTTTTATACTGTAATAAATTTTATATTTTCTGAACCGTATTGTCGATCTCGGAAAAATTTATACCTAAACAACCTTGTTTGTAACTTGACTTACGCAAAAAAATTCCCATTAGATAGTTCGTGTTTTGCACAATTTACAGAATTTACAATGTTGTACATTGGAAAAAAAAATTTACCTTCCAATAAAATTTCAATCACCTTTTACATTTTTATTAAATTCAGACAGTAAATGCTTAACGTACATACAAAATTTCAACCCGAAATGTCAAATCGCTTTTTAATTATAAGGATTGAAATAAGTGTGTCATTAATTTTCAATAAAATTGCCATAACTTGTGACCCCTTTTGTTGATTTTAGCCAAACACAATGTTAAATAAACCTGATTTTAAGTGCAAATGTGAAAAAAGTTTCAAGCTTGGAAACTTTAAATTTGCACAAGTTAGTGAGTTTACGTCTTTTTTTTTTGTCGTACCAATATTGAACAAAAATTATTATAAATAAAATGAAATATCCACTTTATTAGGATGTTAAATTTCAACCCAATACTTCAATCAGTTTAAAAATTATAATCAATTTAAGGGTGTAACCTTTCAGAAAAACACACAATAACACCATAAATATTTTCCAAACTACTTTTTTTCCAATTTCTAGTAATTATCAATTTATAAATAATAAAATAATATAATATAATAATACAATATAAATAATAATCAATTTCAAGTAATTCAAATAAATAAAAAAATGGTTTTAACAAAAACAAAGCTTCCTATAATAATAAAAAAAATCATTAAAATCGTGATGCTTTATAATGTATAAATAAAAGAATGAAAGAGTGAAGATTGAGATGCATATATGAAAAATTCGTAAGTAAAACGTTGCGTGTACGGTGAACCTTGAAATTATTTTTAAAAGAATTGATTGCCTCTGATCGATCGGTAAGAATGTCGTCGTCCCCGAAATACGTGCTGCTTTCAGTATGTCCAAAGTCTCGAGGTCTTGCAACCATAATTGACGTATGAAAGTATATTAAAAATAATAATAAAACCAGCATACATGTATTTACCGCCCATCAATGCAATATATCATAGTCGGTCGACCACGAACTCCTCACGCTCATCGTTTTAATGTATGCCGGGCGAAACTATTTTTCCTACTTGCGGTTTCCAGCGACTTGTCTATTTGCACTGGTGGTCCACTTGCTCGACCGCACGGAAAGTTATATACTCTTCAGGCGTCTCTATGTATTTACCTTATACACCGTTCAAATTATTGGTTGCTGTAATGTATCGGTACAGTCCTGTGCATTTGTAATGCATTTATCTGGCTGACCGGGGCAATATGGATCATAAAAGCCGAAAAAAGAAATGAATGAACAAAATATTTTATTAATTCAATCAGAATGTGCTCAACAGTTAGAGTGATAAATTGGGGTAGTTTGCTACCCCAGATTATTACTAGTGTTACCGTTTTTGGGGTGATTTCATTCAGAGTTGTAAATCCTCATTAATCCATA
Organism: Ephialtes manifestator; assembly: GCA_963970395.1. Classification (NCBI taxonomy): domain Eukaryota; kingdom Metazoa; phylum Arthropoda; class Insecta; order Hymenoptera; family Ichneumonidae; genus Ephialtes; species Ephialtes manifestator. Next base: position 36,493,831 of record OZ019970.1, read on the forward strand.
AGATATAGTTTACAGTACAATTTTTTTTTGTAATTATGATTTCATAATAATAATATGTAGTGATTATAAAATAGAGTGTAAACATTTGAATAGCTGAAAAAAAAATACTAATTTTTGCTTTAATATTGCAAGAAATAGTGGAAAAAATGGAAGAAATAAGTAAAGCATTACTTATTTTTTTCCATTTTTTCAAAAGGATTACCGTGAATTTTTATCGAAAAATAATAATTTTTGCAGCCATTCCAAAGTTTAATCATCGTATTACAATCGCTACATGTTATTATTATAAAATCATAATTACTCTGATTACATTTTTATATTTTGTTAAAATTTGTGTAATTTGTTAATTGTAAGTATAATTTGTTATTTTAAAGGTTTCCAATTTCATACATTAATTTGTAGTAATGTTATAAATTTTGTTTCACTCTTTTTTCGTTCATTTTCCTAAACTTGATGTTGTTCGATTTCTATACTTTCAAATAATTATACTTTTTTTCATGAATTCATAAATGAATATTACATTCGAATACTGCAAAGTGACCTTTTTAAAACCCCCGTGGGAAAATTTGTAATCGATTCATTAGAAAAAAATGAGCAGTTGCAAAGTAAAAATAAAAATCCGACTTTAAATTTTTTTCTGGCTTTGAGGACCATTTAAAATAAATGTAATTTAAATAAAATTGACTTTAATTCACACCATTTTTTACGCCATTTTGCTTTAAAAAAAACACATTGAAATTTTGAACCATTTGAAATAAAAATACTGAAAAGCAGCACTTTTGAAAAATTGACTTTGAAAATATTTATTTGTAAATACGTCCTTTTTTTTCACAAAACAAAATGTAGAATATATTCCTAATAAAATTCCACTGTTCGTCAAATTTTTTCAGAATTTTTGTATTTACGTTAAAGGATTAAGTCCATGTGATCGAAATGCAGCACGCCCCGGTGTCTATATCTACGTATGCTCAGTTAATCGTGACTATCCGATAGATCTACTGGCATTACTATTTACATTGCTAATAGAAATCTCCTACGAAAGTTCCAGGAGCTAGATAAGAATGAATTAGCGATATCCTCTTAAAAAAAAACGAACAGTCTATCCGTTAATCTGCGTCGAATTTACGTGTAGTAGATGTTTACGAACTAGAGATACTAAAACTTGCGTAAAAAAACAAAACTAATTTCCCCAAGACTTTGGCTTAAGTATACGTAATCGTAAGATATATAACTACGTGCACCAAGTTCCTCGTGTCATTGTACCTTGTGTTGCATTGAGTAAAAAATAAAATGCTCGTATATTCTCGACGTAGTCTTGTAATTTTTTTTTTTTTTTTTTTTTTAAACATTCGCTGCATAATATTTACATTTATGTATCGGACAGAGGAACGACTTGGGAGAGAATCTTTCGAGCGTTATATTCATGAATCTTTTTATCGAACATCTAAATGCCTGGAATTTCGTATGAGCGCAGAGAAGCAATTCTGTTATTTTTATTTCTTTCTCTCTCACACATTCTTTGTAAAGTAAAACTTCCTTCCTTCATGCCTTGTGCATAGGTAGACTCGTATGACTCTTCCTCTTTCTCTTCTCGTTCATCTTTATTCTTCTGTTTATCCCTGAATCGTTTTGCTCTTCGGCTCGTTCGTATATTTACCTCTGCCTAACCCCACGTCACTCAATGTCAGAAATTCGCATTGGCTCGTGTCGACGAACCCTTTGGTTCTGCCTACTTCGTATTCTCGAGGGTTTTTGTTATTTACGCTTTTTATCTTCTTCGTTTTATTCACTCACATTTTATTTACTTTTCATGATTTATGGGTATTTAGATATTTTTCGTTGTGGGTTTTTCGGAAGATGCTTAAGGAAGTAAAAATACAAATGTACAGCTATAATTTAGCACCTTCTTGGAGCGGAATATCTGGTATGGGTTCTTACAAAAACTAACAATTGGTCTGATTTTTCAGTTATTTATCAATATTTTTTAATGTTGCGGCATAAAAGAGCGAAAATTTTTGTATAAATTTAATTAAATGTCCAGAAATAATAAATTGATTCTGGATTCATTTCAATTCGTATAAAGGTTTTATTACAATGATAACCACCGATTTTTACCTGATACCCTTAATGTTTGAAAATTTTATGACGATTACAATGACAACTCATGCAAAAAAAATGACAATAGACACTCGGTTCTCCTATAAAAGTGTTCTAATTGTAAATACAAAAACAAAGAAAATTGTAAGTGGTGCAAATTTACCACATGCTTTTGCCATCTAATAAAAATTCTTTCTTTCATATAATACCAGCATCCAAATAAGTGAAATAAAAATTTTAAGAGCAGCATTTTTTTTTCGTATTATATCAGTACCCAAAAAAATGTTGATATCCTTCAATAAAAATCGTCGTTTTTTACTTTGCGCTAACGGCTAAATTCGGTACTTTTTGTTCAAACCGCCGCCATTTTGTCAATTTTGATTAAAAAAAGCCTCCATAGCGCGACAGCCAATCGCATACTAATTAATAATCCTTTGGGTTTTGTTTTTTCAGATCAAATTTGCAACCCCTAGGATGTCCACCATGATCTTTTTTATCAACATTATTTTTAACAATAAAAAAAAATTTAACAATAAAGATTGTCTTATAAAAATCATTTTTTGTCATTCATGATCACGTTAATATGTCATAAAAAATTCAGATTGATCGGCGTATAGTAACCGTCCGAAAAAAAATCGTGAAAATAGGTTATTTTTCGGGCGTCACACTGGAAAGATCCCTTAAGGAGGTTGGAGCGCTCCACGCTAGTCAAATCAGTGCTAAATTTTTAAAAGCGTTTCTACAATTTCAGATGGTTTAATAATCTGTTCCAAGGTGTTAATCACATAGCAGCATTAGTTCTTGATATTCAAAAACATTCACAGCTGTGATATCAACAGTAAATCGATCAAAATCTGCAATGTCCGATGTTATGTTTTTTCATCCTGTTTTTTAAAAGGGTAAACCGTAATATCAGTCCGATTATGACGACCAATAGCTCATTTTGTTTACCAAAAGATATTCTATCGATTAGCCGTCTATTTTTCAAAATCGTATTAGTAGTTCAAAAGATACAACCGTTTGTTTATCCTATCATAACCTAACATCAAGTATACAAATGGCTGTAACTTTGGAACGCCTGATACTATAGAAAATCCGGACGGTCAATCGATTAAGGATCTTCCACTGATCAAAATGAGCTATGTTTCGTCATAATCGGACTGATATTACGGTTTACCCTTTTACTAAACTGGATGAAAAAACATGGCATCGGAAATTTGGAGATATTGATCGATTTACTGTTCATATGACAGCTGTGAATGTATTTGAATATCAAGAATTAATGCTGCTATATGATTAACACCTTGGAACAGATTATTAAGGAGGTTGGAGCACTCCACACTAGTGAAATCAGTGCAAAATTTTTAAAAGCGTTTCTACAATTTCAGATGGTTTAATAATCTGTTCCAAGATGTTAATCACATAGCAGCATTAGTTCTTGATATTCAAATACATTCACAACTGTGATATCAACAGTAAATCGATCAATATCTGCAAATTTCCGATGTTATGTTTTTTCATCCAGTTTTTTGAAAGGGTAAACCGTAATATCAGTCTGATTATGACGACCAATAGCTCATTTTGTTTACTAAAAGATATTCTATCGATTAGCTGTCTATTTTTCAAAATCGTATTAGTAGTTCAAAAGATACAACCGTTTGTTTATCCTATCATAACCTAACATCAAGTATACAAATGGCTGTAACTTTGGAACGCCTGATACTATAGAAAATCCGGACGGTCAATCGATTAAGGATCTTCCACTGATCAAAATGAGCTATGTTTCGTCATAATCGGACTGATATTACGGTTTACCCTTTTACAAAACTGGATGAAAAAACATGACATCGGAAAATTGGAGATATTGATCGATTTACTGTTCATATGACAGCTGTGAATGTATTTGAATATCAAGAATTAATGCTGCTATATGATTAACACCTTGGAACAGATTATTAAGGAGGTTGGAGCACTCCACACTAGTCAAATCAGTGCTAAATTTTTAAAAGCGTTTCTACAATTTCAGATGGTTTAATAATCTGTTCCAAGGTGTTAATCACATAGCAGCATTAGTTCTTGATATTCAAATACATTCACAGCTGTGATATCAACAGTAAATCAATCAATATCTGCAAATGTCCGATGTTATGTTTTTTCATCCAGTTTTTTAAAAGGGTAAACCGTAATATCAGTCCGATTATGACGACCAATAGCTCATTTTGTTTACTAAAAGATATTCTATCGATTAGCCGTCTATTTTTTAAGATCGTATTAGTAGTTCAAAAGATACAACCGTTTGTTTATCCTATCATAACCTAACATCAAGTATACAAATGGCTGTAACTTTTGAACGCCTGATACTATAGAAAATCCGGACGGTCAAACGATTAAGGATCTTCCGCTGATCAAAATGAGCTATGTTTCGTCATAATCGGGCTGATATTACGGTGTACCCTTTTACAAAACTGGATGAAGAAACATGACATCGGAAATTTGGAGATATTGATCGATTTACTGTTCATATGACAGCTGTGCATGTATTTGAATCACGGTCTTAAATATAGGTCTGGAAACGGAGGTGGTGGGAGGCGTTTATTTCACAGGTTTGTAATTAGTTGGCCTTGTGGCCGCAAGAACCTGGCGGGTGACACTTCCCACTCTACTATTTGTAACTGTGTATGTAAATACAACTCCACTGATTTATGCAGTAAATATAAATTATTCTGCTGTTATAAATGAGATGACGTACTATTTACATAATCGTATATCTGCAATATTAAATTTACAGATGTAAATATTAGAATATTTACAGGTTATGTATTAAACAGTTTTGCGCGCCTTCGGTGTCACCCGCCAGCTGGAGCGCCACGTAGTAGCGACAAAAAGCCCCAAAAACTCGGACGCGAAGAGGACATTAGCTCCATCTGTAAATTCGGTCTCGTTTCCAGACCTGTATGTAAGACCGTGATTTGAATATCAAGAACTAATGTTGCTAATTGAATAACACCTTAACAGATTATTAAACCATCTGAAACTGTAAAAACGCTTTTAACAATTTAGCACTGATTTGACTAGTGTGGAACGCTCCAACCACCTTAAGGTAGTTCTGTCGGTACGTCGGAGTCATAAATCTCAGAATCTATATAACATTAAAAAATAATCATACGCATCGCTTTGACTGCCTTAATAATAATATCAAAAATAATCGAGAATCCTTCAAAATTGTCGTAATCAAATTAAAACGATTATTTGTAAATAGTTGATATGTTTAGTGCGGATTTGACTTCATTTTTACGATAATTAGGTTAGGAAACGTCATTTGGCCCGGTATCGTGCACTTTGACCTTGGTTAAATTAGACATTATTCCGGAGACTTCACCTTTTTTCATGATCCATCAATTCCTGAATGATTTGCGAATCCGTAGTACTTTTTATTTTTTCTCTATCTTTGATCTAAGTATGTTAATTTTCGATTTAAAGATCAATTTTTCCAGCCCTCTCGTGAGCGCCGTGTAAAAAGATCGATTTTCAAGTTTTAATTGTTCATTCAAATACTCGGTAAAAGCCTTCAAGAATTTGTGCAAGTAAAATTGAATAGCTAAATTACAACATGTCAAAAATTCATGCATATGAGTTTGGATTGCCTTCACGACAGAACTACCTTAATATGTTTTGAATTTTCTATGATAATATTACGATGGCAACCCATGGAAAATAAATAATGACAATAGACGCTCGGTTCTCATGAAATTTAAGTAGACCTCAACTTCCTTGGAAGAACGTGTAGTATTCTACCCCGGACTATTATTAGTGTTACCGTTTTTGGGGTGATTATATTCAGAGTTTTAAATCCCCATTAATTCATAAGATATAGTTTACAGTACAATTTTTTTTGTAATTATGATTTCATAATAATAATATGTAGTGATTATAAAATAGAGTGTAAACATTTGAATAGTTGAAAAAAATACTAATTTTTGCTTTAATATTGCAAGAAATAGTGGAAAAAATGGAAGAAATAAATAATGCATTACTTATTTTTTTCCATTTTTTCAAAAGGATTACCGTGAATTTTTATTGAAAAATAATCATTTTTGCAGCCATTCCAAAGTTTAATCATCGTATTACAATCGCTACATGTTATTATTATAAAATCATAATTACAGAGCTGATCGTATCATCATCATTATTTCTATAAGTACTAGACATTTACAACTCTAATTACATTTTTATATTTTGTTAAAATTTGTGTAATTTGTTAATTGTAAGTATAATTTCTTATTTTATAGGTTCCCAATTTCATACATTAATTTGTAGTAATGTTATAAATTTTTTTTCACTCTTTTTTCTTTCATTTTCCTAAACTTGATGTTTTTCGATTTCTATACTTTCAAATAATTATACTCTTTTTTCACGGATTCATAAATGAATATTACATTCGAATACTGCAAAGGGACCTTTTTAAAACCCTTTTGGAAAATTTGTAATCGGTTCATTAGAAAAAAATGAACAGTTGTAAAGTAAAAATAAAAATCCGACTTTAAATTTTTTTCTGGCTTTGAGGACCATTTAAAATAAATGTAACTTAAATAAAATTGACTTTAATTCACACGATTTTTTACGCCATTTTGCTTTAAAAAAAACACATCGAATCCGTAGTACTTTTTATTTTTTCTCTATCTTTGATCTAAGTATGTTAATTTTCGATTTAAAGATCAATTTTTCTAGCCCTCTCGTAAGCGCCGTGTAAAAAGATCGATTTTCAAGTTTTAATTGTTCATTCAAATACTCGGTAAAAGCCTTCAAGAATTTGTGCAAGTAAAATTGAATAGCTAAATTACAACGTGTCAAAAATTCATGCATATGAGTTTGGATTGCCTTCACGACAGAACTACCTTAATATGTTTTGAATTTTCTATGATAATATTACGATGGCAACCCATGGAAAATAAATAATGACAATAGATCAGCTCGGTTCTCATGAAATTTAAGTAGACCTCAACTTCCTTGGAAGAACGTGTGCGGGAGTTCACCTATTCTGCGAGCTCACTGGCGTAGCGATCGAGAAACACCGGCCGATATCGAATTGTTCGTTCCTCGTGAACTTTCACTAGACAGACCTCAAGTCTCCATTCCCGCCCATTGTAGCGAATTAGCATGGGCGCGGCTGAGTGGCCGCGTTACGCTGTGAAAAGTCGATCACGTCTGCTGCGCGCCGCTCTGCTGATCGTCGTATACATAGGTACTATTCTCGTAACTACAACTCGAGCTATATACATCTACATGTATACATAACCGAGCGGTATTACTCTCTTATACGCAGAAAGAACACACTCATACGAAACGGAAATCAGGAGCAGCTGATCTGGGATAACGATAATGGTCAAGTTTTCACCACTTGAGAATTTTTCACGAGGAAATGCGCGATAAATGTCAGAGAAATTTCCTCTGCGTCCTGTTGATCATTCAACGAATTTTTTGTTTACTTTCTTCGAGGCTTTTAGACGTAGACATGCAGACGTTGTAAAGAATATAATATCCAATATTTGTTTACCATTTTAATGGAATTTTTAATGGAAGGAACAGAAATGCAATTTTTCTTTGTATTGCAACTAAACTATTAGATTGTTCCACAGAAAGTGAACGTTTTTTGCCCGGTGGAAAAATACAAATTATATCAAATAGTTAATAAACAACCGCTGCTTCGTTGAACTTTTCTTTTTGTAGAAAAAATAATTTTAATATTTAATTTTTTAATAAAAATTTGTATGCCATAACCTTTTTTCTGTCGCCGACCGTTTCGCAAATGGTTTTAAAATAATTATCGTTTTGTAAAATAATGATTATTTTCAAGAAAATTATCATTTTGTAAAATGATGATTATTTTCAAGCCAGTAAACAGTCGTTCCAAAAGCAATAAACCAAATTTAAATACCATTATGTATTTCTTTGTACAATACCTAAACTAATTGGTCATAAAAAAAATGAGGTCATTCGACAGAAAGTGAACGCATTTTGCCGGAGGGAAAAATTCGATATTCTCATAGTGAAAGACATAAAGTGCCTCGAAAATAGTTCTATGCCATAATATGTCTCCAAAGGTTCGTTTTGCTGCTACATTAATGATTTCCCAAGTGTAATATCGGCGTCGTCGCATTGTTGCAATAAAACTCGAGCACAGCAGAAATATATGTGTATATACACTGCATATAAACACATATAATTGACGGTGCTACACACGAGATTCCATAATTCATTCGCTTTCCAATTATGACCTAAAACGCCATGCCCCACGTACCAATCGGAATTCCGATCGCGTAGAGTCGTGAACGTAGCCACCTAGCGGCTTAAAATGTAACTCTATGTTAGTTAGGTTACTGTAAAAGCTCACGAGTAAGATCAACAAGTTTGCCACGGCTTGCAGCGTGAAAATCCATGCATCCAACAGCCAATTACGCACTACATGTCGGTGGGCTACATACGTGCTAGCACGCACGTATGTGTAAAGCGGCGATACTCGTGCACGACGCGTTGCATAATTAGCGACAAGAAAGGAATTACCGTTGCGACTATTTTTTATTTCCTCTCGTGTTTTCTTTCTCTCTCTCTCAACATGTTTTATCTTTTTTTTTGCTTTCAGAACGAGGCAAGTTTTCCCTGGAGATGTAAACTATTCACTATGTGCTAGGAGGTAAAAAGTGAGGGGGAAGTGACACCAACGATCGGGATGGTGACCGTGGCACTGTTGGAACAATATTTTTCTGTAATCGCATACTTACACCGAGAGAAAAAATTTCATTGATTCACGGAAATCTTTCCCAATTAAATGAAATACTTGAATTTCAATACTATCTTTTCTTTGAATGATCTCAAACTCAATGAAAAGTAGTGACATTGATTCGAAGAAACATTTCTTTAAAACAATGAACCTTTTTCATTGATTTCAAAGATATCGTCTCTGATTCAATGAAACCTTCTTCTTACCAGCTCAAAATTTAAAAACCTATTTTTTCCTGAAGTACGCGGCAGATAAAACTCAAATTTTGTGAGTATGTAAGGAAGTACGGCAGAAATAGGCTACGCTTCTGGCTCCTGGAAACTCGAAGCCGTTCGTCCGAGAGAACCGGAAAACAAAAAAGTGAGGTTAGGCGCGACAGAGAGATCAATGAAAACGTTTCTTTGAACCAATGAAAACGTCTCTTTAAAACAATGAAACTGTTTCTTTATTATATGCTCACTAATCTTTGCCAGTGAAATGAAATACTTGAATTTCAATACTATCTTTTCTTTGAATGATCTCAAACTCAATGAAAAGTAGTGACATTGATTCGAAGAAACATTTCTTTAAAACAATGAACCTTTTTCATTGATTTCAAAGATATCGTCTCTGATTCGATGAAACCTTCTTCTTACCAGCTCAAAATTTAAAAACCTATTTTTGCCTGAAGTACGCGGCAGATAAAGCTCAAATTTTGTGAGTATGTAAGGAAGTATGGCAGAAATAGGCTAAGCTTCTGGCTCCTTGAAACTCGAAGCCGTTCGTCCGAGAGAACCGGAAAACAAAAAAGTGAGGTTAGGCGCGAGAGAGAGATCAATGAAAACGTTTCTTTGAACCAATGAAAACGTCTCTTTAAAACAATGAAACTGTTTCTTTATTATATGCTCACTAATCTTTGCCAGTGAAATGAAATACTTGAATTTCAATACTATCTTTTCTTTGAATTATTTCAAACTCAATGAAAAGTAGTGACATTGATTCGAAGAAACATTTCTTTAAAACAATGAACCTTTTTCATTGATTTCAAAGATATCGTCTCTGATTCAATGAAACCTTCTTCTTACCAGCTCAAAATTTAAAAATCTATTTTTTCCTGAAGTACGCGGCAGATAAAACTCAAATTTTGTGAGTATGTAAGGAAGTACGGCAGAAATAGGCTAAGCTTCTGGCTCCTTGAAACTCGAAGCCGCTCGTCCGAGAGAACCGGAAAACAAAAAAGTGAGGTTAGGCGCGAGAGAGAGATCAATGAAAACGTTTCTTTGAACCAATGAAAACGTCTCTTTAAAACAATGAAACTGTTTCTTTCTTATATGCTCACTAAGTTAATCTTTATTTACAGGCAATTAAATGTTCTCTTTGAAATTCAAATGCACTATTTCATTGAAATCAAAGAAATATTTCGTGAAATCAATGAAAAAAAAATCTATCCACCCATTTCTTTGGCGTCAACGAAATCTTTTTTCGCGGTGTACAGCTCCAGTGTATTTTTTGGCCACAGTAATTTGCCTTATTATTGGAGATTGAAGGAAATGGAATGTCTTATGGGTGCAAAGCCCGATCGCAATCTAATTTCTAACCTCTTAACCTCGTCGAGTTGTCAGATCCAACAATTATGTTATTTCTCATAAAATAGATAATATGTTGATAGCTTTTTAGCTAAAACATGCGCTTCGCACTACAGTTTCGCTTAATTTTAACTTGTTCCAACGTTCCATTTAATTTTGGATTTTCTATATCTATACACAATTTTACAATTTCTATTTATACCTGCTTTCTCGATTTCATTACATACTTTGCTATATTTCGTTTCAGTTCTTGTATCGACCTTACATTTTATTATTTCTAATGACATCTTGTTGTACAATTTTAATCCGTCATAGTAAAGATCTCTGTGCCCTACTGTATTTTTCCTGAAGTCAACTCTTATCTGATCTGCCTGCTCTGTTCTCATCCCGCTCCTGTTTCCTACCATCTTTATTGCCCTACTACTTTCCTCTTTTAATTTATCAGCATTAATAAGCTTATGTATGAATAATATCACATTGTATTCCAGTCTTTCGCTAATATTCATAAATTGCAATGCCTCTGGCAGGTAATTTACTCTTGTTTCTCTATTGCACTATATTATCACCCATTGCTCTATTTTTTATTTCTAAGTCCTTCTTTTGTATTTCTAACGTACGATCCGTATGAAAATATTTCATGGCAATATACTTTGCCGACTTGCCTTTCTTTTTAGCTCAAACGATGAGACAGACATTCAATAAATATTTACCAAATAAATATTCACTCACCGTTTTCTATCTTGTCATGTATAAAATATTTTCCCAATAGTTCGCAAACCGGCTATCCGCGGCGCTAGTTGTCTTCGTACACAAAGCCAATATAGTACAGTTGGTGTAGAAGGAGAGAAGAGATTTTCTAAACTTTCATAGGCGTAAGTTTAATAAATATTGGTGGCTTAATGCAAACAGTTATTTCATGAATGAAATAAAAGAACGCAGACGACTATTATTGAAAAATATAAGACTTAATAACTTAAATATAAAGTAAGAAAGAATTTGGACACATTTTGTTGTGTTTTGCGTTCTTTGTCCTCTTTTATCTGAAGATTTAACCTTCCTTGTAAATAATGTATATATGAGTAGAGTTTAAGACGTAAAATAGTGTTATAAGGTTTTTTCCCTGGATTTATTACGAGGTTCGATACGTCCGCTGCCCAAAAACTTAGAACTTAGATGATTCATTAAGAATTCTGCATTACTGATATTTTTTGAAATTGGCATTTGACCTGATTAGTATTTATACCTATGAGAGTTGCTTGCATGCACCCAAATAGGTTATGAAGCATAAGCGGATATTACTACCCACATAGAAAAATATATATGTAACATATACGTTAAATATATGGCGCCAAAAAGTTCTATATGCTGCATATATTCTGCATATGTGTGTGCAAAAATATATTCAAAATATATGGGATATATGTATGGAATATATGTGAAATATATTTCATATACGTTTAGCGCCAAAAATTTCTATACGTCGAATATATCGTGCATATATTTCTATTTCCATGTAGGTAGCCTTTATTTTTATGTTGTTGTGGCTATTATAACAAAATATTGTACTCTTGGAAACAATAAACAATTTAATTTTAAAAAAAAAGTGTAGAAGGAGAGAGAAAGAAGGAATAGGAGAAAAAAGGAGAATCGAGCTGTAAATATGCGAGAAACAAATTGCCGTTAGGTGGCATTGACGAGAGTCGTATACATATGAGGTAGAGTCACCAATCATGCTTTTATCAGCTCGCCTTGAACTTCTCTCTGAAGAAACTCGTTAATTCCTACGCTAAAGTGTAGCGATAAGTGAGGAGCGTGTGTAACGCCACTAGTTTGCATAAGTCAGAAGCGAGCGACTCTCCAAGATTGCTTTCTGCGAGCTCTTGGAGCTCTTCGTGTTGAGGATGCGTGTGCGTGTGGTGTCATCGCTTAGGCATGTCTCGGGAAGCTATAACGGAATAGGTACGACACGTTTCTGCCTTACTCTCAGGAATATCCTGATGTATAAATAGAGTGAGCAAAAAATGGTAATGTTTCCACTTGGAATTGCAGATATGTCATTAACTTTTCATTTTAACTTCAGGCATAGAATAAAGTGTGAAAATACTTTAGTCAATAAAAGTTTTAGGTAGATTTGTAAAATGTATAGCGACAAATTTTTTAAACATTTTTGTGTATAAAGCTAAAGTTTATGTGGAGAAAAAAATTCATCTCCCGTATTACTTTTCCGAAAATTCATAACTTGCATACAATTTGAAATCGTTTTACTGGTAAAAGTTTTGCATACACATATAAACATACATTTTTAAAAACAATTCACATTCTTTTAATTTTCAAAAATTTGTATTGCACTTACAAAAACAATTATATGCGCCAAGTTCTTTCAGGTAAACATGTTTATTGTAATAAGTAACAAAAATCTCAATGAGTACTGTAAAAAATAAATAAAATCCTTTTTTAACCACCATAAAGCTCAGATTGTAAATCCCCATTAATTCATGAGATATAATTTACAGTACAATTTGTTTTGTAATTATGATTTCATAATAATAATATGTAGTGATTATAAAATAGAGTGTAAACATTTGAATAGCTGAAAAAAAACTAATTTTCGTTTTAATATTAGAAGAAATAGTGGAAAAAATGAAAGGAATAAGTAATGCATTACTTTTTTTTCTTCCATTTTTTCAAAAGGATTATCGTGAATTTTTATTGAAAAATAATAATTTTCGCAGCAATTCCAAAGTTTAATCATCGTATTACAATCGCTACGTGTTATTATTATAAAATCACACGGGAGATAAAGATTAGTTGCCATAACCAAGAAATGAGTTGACACAACCAATCGATTATTCTATTTCCCTTACAACTCAAATGGTAATATCAACGATTCGAATGGTAATACCGACGATTCGAATGGTAAGGTAAACGCCCCCAACCATGTACCAGTCTCCAACCACTGACACAAATATTGACTAAAATTAAGAAATTATGAATATGAAATAAATAAATAACTAGTGCTACCATTTTTGCAATTCTTTATGTCTGCATAGGCCAATAATAAAAATAGTCATTAATTTTTTTGTTGACGTTTTTTAAAGATATTGTGCACTGCAGACGCCGCTGAGAGGATCGGCGCATATCTTTTAGCCAGTTCGTTAAGAATTGGCGTAACGTTGTTAAGCTTATGACACTGTTATTTTCACGATTTCCACAATAATTCGTGGCTTGTGGTATTCGCGAATAGACTTTATAAATCGTCCATTAAAATTTGCGAAAAACCACTGCTAAGTCGCCAATTTCCATGGTTGGCTATTGGGGCGCATCCGCAGTATGCTGTACCGATATCCAACCGCGGCCTATTCCCGGCCAACACAACTCAGCGAACATAACCTCTATGGCATGTTGATGCCGGTTGCACGTCACGATGAGCCTTTTTATTATTTATTATTTATCATAAATTATCCCAAACATTGCGTGTAATTTAAGAAATAAAATGAAGTTTCAACGAATCGCATAGCCTCGTATCGGCGGGTGGTTGCGTATAGGGGCATGCTTGGTCGGGTATTTAGACATTACCTGAAATCGGTGGTCGGGTACTAGTCCATCGACTTTCTCAATTGTTTCTTAACTTTAACAAAAAACTATACCCCTAACATGAATTAATGGATGCTTTTCGAAAAGTAGAAAAGCTAAGCTTTGCATTAGTTATGGTTACCATTATAGAAAGGTCATTTTAGTATAAGAAATATAACTTTACAGTTTCCTGTTCTCTAAGATGGCCGGCTATTGGGGCATTTACCTTAATCTCGCGAGAACTAATTGTGAATAGTTGAGGTTACTATTCGATATGGTTGAGGTAACTAATTTTGCTTCCTCATAGAGGAAGCTTTGTTTTCATGAAAACATTTTTTTTCGAGATTTTTATATCAGGACACTTAGAATTGTCCAAAACGTCCAGAAAAGTGATCTAGAAAAACTGTCCGTATATATGTATACAACTCCGAAAATTCGAACGCCGATAACTCAAGAACGGTTTTGTATATCGCGTTCAAATTTGGCACACTAGTGTAGCAGCAGACCCTCTTCAACTGTAGCAATTTTCGACAAAATCTATGCGAAAATTTCGATTTTATGCCGTTTTGAATTTTTTGAAAAAAGGACGTGGTCGCTCTAACTTTCGTAAAATTTAGTCTATTTTGCTAAATAGTTGGTTACAAGAGTAGGTGCACTCAATGCTGTTTGGTATTGAATTTGGCTCGAATCGGTAAAGTGATTCAGATTTTATGGAATTTTGAATTTTTCAAATAATTGACATTATCGCTCTATTGTAATTTTTGCAAAACTTGAAATAGCGAGCTCAAATTTTGTATATAAATGAAACAATATTCAGCCATTATATATGTATAATTTAGTGATAAACGGGATGAAATTTGTGATTTTATGGAACGTTGAATTATTTTTAATAATATACGTTATCACATTTACTTTCGAAAACGCTCTAATAATAACGAAATAACGGAATAACGAAATAGAAAAAGCGAATTCACTATTTTAAAAAAGCATGCAAAGTAGAACCTTCCACATTGCCTCATTGCACATGAGGAACCAATGTGCAAGGTTCTACTTTTTTTAGATACATATTGTGTACAGCAAATCGAAAACATAGTTGCCACAACCAAACATTTCTTTCCCTGCATAATTATAGAGCTGATCGTATCATCATAATTATTTCTATAAGTATTAGGCATTTACAACTCTGATAAAGCTTAGCCACTGTGACTTTGGAGATGATGTGATCCTCCAACGGAACCGTCAGCGCAACATGATTCTAATTGGAGACTGTCAAGAGCAAAGTGCGTGAGCAGTCACGAATTCACCGGAGAGAAGATATTCAATAGAGTCGAACTCATTCAAGCGATTGAAAATACCGCAGATTCATTCTTGTACTCTTACTCTCCCCTTTATTTAATGCCGTCTCACTCGAGATTGACAATGGCCATTGGGTGCTGTCGTCCACGCGCTTTTCGAGAGTCTCGCGAAAGCCCAAGAAGTGGTCGCCGTAAAAACATGCTAATCTCACTCTCGGTTAGTCCAAGTTGGAACGCACCGCTTATATACATATTTCGTGTAGTAGTATATCTCGTATAGTAGTAAGAACGATAGAAAAGAAAAGGCACTTTCGGTTCGCTGGCGAACAAAAGAGGAGGAGAATGGGAGGCGAGGGTGAGAGCAGGCAAAAAAGGCGATGAATCGATGCGAAGCTGAAGGAGAAGAGAAGAAAAAAAGTAGTTTAGGAAAGGCTGAAGGAGGAGAGAGGAACTTGAGCATAAAAAAGTCAAAGAGGTTCTGTGTAAACTCCTCGTGTTTCTTCATGGCTTTGTATTATTTTCTTCTTTTTATTTTCGTTTTTTCTTTTTTTTTCTTTTCATCACTGCTAAGGTCTGTAAGCAATGTGACCACTTTGACTATTTATTTGCTACAGTATTGAAAAGGTGAATGGCCCAATTACAGACCGTAAAATTTTTTTAAAAATGTCATATTTCATCCCATGTGAATTTTTTAAAAGAAGCATAAACTACTTATAATTAATTTCAGAATTCAATCGGACAAATTGTTACTTTTAAACTCTCTCTGTTTATTTATCCTGTATTTATTACTTTTCGCGTATCTTATCACATTGTTAAGAAAATGTATAAATATTTTACTGAAAATTAGAAGAAGAATTTTCCACAAAAATTCATTACAAAATATTGAACCAAAGTGTTGGAGAAAGTCGTGGAAACTTTCAATTTTCCTATTTTGATAAAGTCTATAAAATTTCTCACAATTATTATGAAACATTTTAAAAAAATAATGGACGCCAAATTATTTATAGCACAAATCAATAAATAAATTGATTTCAAAACTAAACTTCTCTTATATTAAAAAAAATTTGACACTACAAATTACACTTATATTTTCTAGATTCAATTATTGTCTGACAAAAGTGATTCAAGTACCATCAATCATTTGTATTAGAAAAAACAACTCTTGACATGCTTCCCATTAAGTTGAAGGTTAATTAATAGCCTTTATACAATGAATTACGTACTAATGACGGATTATATATCGCTCCTTTTATTTAATTTCTAAGCATGTCTTATTGCTTCATCGCGCATTATTACTTTCTGCAATTAGCATTTTTAAGCTGCCACAATAATTCGTGCCGTCTTTTGTCTACCTTCAGAAAAATTTACATAGCTTCAGGGTGCGATAGTTGCTTTCTTTCTAATTTGTTTTTTTTTTTTCTTTCTTTCCCTTGTTAGTTTCGTACTCGCGCGCTCTGAATAGCACGAGAGGCGAAAGGTCTGCATTCTTCTTGTCGGTGAACGAATAGCTCGGTGTTGAATGATGAATAAATCTTGACTCTCGACCTTTTTTTAGCTTTCCTCGATGTCCCGAATGAGGTACGCGTTTATCTACGCTGGATTCTTTGCTGAGTCTAACTGTCCTCTGGCTATCGGGAGATCATTAGATCCAATAACCGTTTGAAGTTGTTCGTTGTCTGGAAGTCGAATCGTCCTTCAATAATGGGAGCCCTGAGGCCACTGGACCACAACGGACTCTTCGATCGACTATTTGAGATTGCATATCTAGAATTGGGCGTCGAAGATGCCACGAAATTTGATCCTCAGTTATTAATTCGAAACCACTGCACCGAACAGGCTTCTTTCATTTTTCGTTCCAAGTATATCTACATCAGAATCAATAATGTTTGGAAGTTTTTGTGTATGAAATTGTTGAATTATTTCCAGATAATTATTATTTATAATTATAATAATTATAATAATTATTATAATTATATTATTTATTATAATTATAATTATAATAAATAATTTATAATTATAATATAAGTTAACGAAGATTTATTTAAAGATATAACAATAAAGTCAATCAACTGTTGAATTAACTCAATTGTATATAGAATTATTTTCAAATTTTTATGGAAATAATAATTATAATTATAATTATAAATATATTATTATTATATTATTATATTTATAATAATTATTTCCCAGAATTATTTCCATTAAAATTTGAAAATAATTCTATATAAATATATTATTATTATAATATATTTATAATTATAATAATTATTTCCCTGAATTATTTCCATTAATATTTGAAAATAATTCTATATACAATTGAGCTAATTGGACACTTTAATCTTTAAATAAATCTTCTTTAACTTAACGTAATTTACTTGAGTCTAACTCTTTATTGGCAAACGATTCCATTAAATAAAATATATGTTAAATCGACCCACTTGCGAGTATAACAAAATGTTAAATTGAATTTATTGTACAATTGTAATATAAAATTAATATACTTCATTTGTGAAGTCCAAGCAAGATTATTTTAATTCAAGTACTTTTACAGTAAATTTAAATAAAATTTTAAGTTATTTTCGAATTTTTATTGTAAAAAATATTAAAAAGTATAGTATATTCTGTAAGAAATATAAATAAATAATAATAAAAATCTATCTAATTTGATAAACCTAAAGTTTCTTAAAATAATGTAGAATAATAGAATAAAAAAATACATATTGTTTGATACAAAATTACTGTTGTTGAAATTCTTTCGTTCAAATTATTTTTGCCCAAGTTATTTAGACCTGCAACCTATTTTTTTTAATCCTCAGGCATTGGTAAAGAATCCGCTTTAAGAGTGCGAATATTTTGTTTTATTATTTTGATCTATTGCGAGAGTTTTGACACGAATGGCGAGCTCGTCCACACGACGTTTACGAATTTGGCATTGCCAAGCGAAGAGAGAAGTTGGATGCATCGTTTGGAGAATGAATTATGAGCGTGGTGAATTTATGCGATGGGTCTGCGAGAGAGAATAAAACCGGATGGCATGGACGAACGAGACGAGAAGAAAAGGAAAAAAATAAAAGAAAGTTGTCTTTCGTAGCAATGCCCAAAGACCCAAAGTCACTATATACTCCCTTCACAATACCTTTCGTAGGCGAATATTTGCCTGTCGTAACGTTTTTTTAATTGTATTAACCTTTCGACTCGTCATGTACAAAATGTCATACTGGACAGTTTAAATTTTAATTTAGTATTACATTTTACGAGCTTATCATTGGACTGACGTAGACTGACCCATGTTTGTGACAAACGTCAAGGTATTTAAAAATGATGTACAGCAGAGTTCTGACCATGATAGTCATAATACACTGTTAGAAAAGATTGGAAATTTTTATTCATAAACTCGTCATCGAAATTTAATGTACAATTGTGGTATAAAATTCATGTACTTTTCCAGTAAAATTAAAGTAAATTATTGAATGTGCTGTACCATACATTAATTTTACATTACACTTGTATACTAAATTTAATATACTAGTTTATGAATAAAAACTTCCAGTAAAAGTACACTAAATTTCAAGTAGATTTTTTTTACAGTGTAGTAATAAAAAAAACGTTGCTTTGAATCTTATTGTCCTTGCGATAATCGTTAACGCATTTTTTTTTAAATACCATAATGGTATGTTTGGTGATTCTTTTTTACTTAATTAATTTTTTTACATCTATAGGCATAATGAGATATTCATTTATGCAATCTAGTATTCTTATAGTACAATTGATATACAGATGTTGAATATCCTTGACATTTTGCAGTGCAGAAAATTCAGCATCTGGTAATTATATTATAAATTAAAAACAATAATGCATAAATATCTAAATAATGGACATAATTAATAATAACTTGACAAAAAAAAATTTCTTTCATTTAGTGTGGAAAATAAAAAGCGCATAAATACTAAATTTTTTGTGGTGGTTCGATCCTCGTAAACTTATACCATTATTCGACTAATGCCACTGTAACATTTGATAAATATTTAACAAAACAGATGATTTTCTTTTTTAAATAGTGACCTTTAAAAAATTGTAAAATAGACAGAATAGTAAACTGTTATTTAATTACCAGTTAAAAGTGAAAACCTGAAAAATACTTCCATTAATAAATCTCAGTTTTCGTGGTGATTGAACCTTGATAAACTTACATGACTTAATTTTACTGAACGTTGAACAATCACCAGGCAATTTGATAAATGATAAACAAAACGCATAATTTATTTTTTAAATAGTAAACTTTTAAAATTTTTTTATTTAATTTACTGTTAAAAGTGAAAACCTGAAAAACACATCTCTTGATAAATCTCAGTTTTCGTAGTGATTGCACCTTAGTAAATTTAAACAACTTAATTCTACAGGACGTTGCACCATCACAAGAGAATTTGATAAATAATAAACAAAACAGATAATTAATTTTTTTTAAAATAATCACCTTTAAATAAATAAAAAATACAGTAATAGTAGAACAGTCAACTGTTATTTAATTTATTGTTAAAAGTGAAAACCTGAAAAATACATCCATTGATAAATATCAGTTTTCGTAGTAATTGAACCTGAGTAAACTTTCACAACTTAATTTTACAAGACGTTGCACCATCACAAGAGAATTAGATAAATAATAAACAAAACAGATAATTTTTTTCTAAAAATAATCACCTTTTAAAAAAATATTTAAAAAAATACAGTAATAAAAGAATACTATTACTTTATTTTTTTGAATAGTCATCTTTAAAAAAATTGTAAAAAAATACAGTAATAGTAGTTAATTAAGTAAATAAAATAACAGTAAGCTGTTATTTAATTTACTGTTAAAAGTGAAAACCTGAAAAATACATCTATAGATAAATCTCAATTTTCGTGGTGATTGAACCTTAGTAAACTTAAACAACTTAATTTTACAGGACGTTGCATCATCACAAGAGAATTAGATAAATAATAAACAAAACAGATAATTAAAAAAAAAAATAATCACCTTTTAAAAAAATGTAAAAAAATACAGTAATAAAAGAATTCTATGACTTTATTTTTTTGAATAGTCATCTTTAAAAAAATTGTAAAAAAATACAGTAATAGTAGAACAGTAAACTATTATTTAATTAACTGTTAAAACTGAAAACCTGAAAAATACATCTATAGATAAATCTCAGTTTTCGTAGTGATTGAACCTTAGTAAACTTAAACAACTTAATTTTAATGGACGTTGCACCATCACAAGAGAATCAGATAAATAATAAACAAAACAGATAATTTATTTTTTTAAATAATCACCTTTTAAAAAAATCTAAAAAAATACAGTAATAAAAGAATTCTATGACTTTATTTTTTTGAATAGTCATCTTTAAAAAAATTGTAAAAAAATACAGTAATAGAAGAATACTATTATTTTATTTTTTTGAATAGTCATCTTAAAAAAAATTGTAAAAAAATACAGTAATAGTAGAACAGTAAACTATTATTTAATTAGCTGTTAAAACTGAAAACCTGAAAAATACATCCATTGATAAATCTCAATTTTCGTGATGATTGAACCTTAGTAAACTTTCACAACTTAATTTTACAGGACGTTGCATCATCACAAGAGAATTTGATAAATAATAAACAAAACAGATCATATATTTTTTTCAATAATCACCTTTTAAAAAAATCTAAAAAAAATACAATAATAAAAGAATACTATTACTTTATTTTTTTGAATAGTCATCTTTAAAAAATTGTAAAAAAATACATTAATAGTAGAACAGTAAACTGTTATTTAATAAACTGTTAAAACAGAAACCCTGAAAAAATACATCCATTGATAAATCTCAATTTTCGTGGCGATTGAACCCTCGTAAACTTATACGACTTAATTCCAATGTAACATTCCACATCGCGTTACTCCATCACGCGTGCATTTCATCGAGTTGAATCGAACGGCGCCGTAACATTGCATTGCTCGATCGTGTTCACTTAACATAATTGTCCCATGAGCATGCAAAAGCGTTCAGTATTCAATCAACAAGTACCTGATCGCACGAAAAGGGGAGGGGAGCAAGGGAATATAAACGATGAGAAAAAAATGCGACGGAATCGCTCGAGCACTTTATTTATGCCATATATAAATATATATACATATATATAAATAAATAAATAAACCTCTCACTTTTTTTCTCTCTCAATTCTCTCTCATCTCTTCCCTTCCTCGCTGCATGAGATCCGCGCCGCGTGTACTCGACTCTTTATTCATTTCTCGCGTTATTCCTTTGAATTCGCGTCGCCGATTCGAACACGTGGTATCATAGCGTGGCCACACGCTATGATGTACGACGCGCTGCGAGCGTAAATAACGAAAATACTTGTGCGTGAGTCAGAGCGAAAGAGAAAGAGAAAGAGAAAGAGAAAGAGAGAGAAGAAGAGGAGATGAGTACGCGGCGCAAGAAACGAAGAGGTAGAAAGGACGAGAGAGGCAACTAACTCTCTTGCAAGGAGTAGAACTCTCGAACCACTTGCACTTTCCTCAACGCTTCAGCCCGATGTAAGTACACACTTCTCAAGTGCGAGTGCGCGTTGAACGGGAATACCCGCGTGGTTATAGCAGTATTACCTACTGGATATTTTCGTATTATACTTTCCCGAACATCTTTTTGCCGCTTGTACAGATCGTCATAAACAGGTATTGCCAACGGAGAACATTATATATATATAGGCTGTTTCAAGTCAAATCCTGGTCGTGATTTCATGCACACTGAGAGAAAAGGTTGTTAAAATTTGTCAACAGTTAACAAATCTTGGTTAAATATGGCGAAATGAACCATTTAGTTATTCTTATTGAATTTCACTTGAGCTAAATAAAATTTGCTTCTCGCAAATGAAGCTCGCTGACTTTTTTTAATAGTTAACAAATCTGCCATCAATAAATAATTAATAGCAACAAATCGGCATATTTAACCAAGATTTGTTAACTGTTTACAAACTCTTCTCTCAGTGCACACAGAAAAAAGATTTGGTAATATAAAGTAAAATTATGTATTCAACATTTAATTATTTCAATCAACGAAAATTTACTTTCCCTCCAATAAATATGGATTTCATTCAATTTTTCAGTTTTTTTGAATTTCTAACATATTTATTTATTTTAATCAACTTTCACTGTGCAGCGGACACTAAAAAACATATTTTATTTATTGCTATTATATACTTTCTTAATCCGGAAAAAAGATGTAGTTAAAACGACCAAATACATGTTTTAGATATTTTTTAATAGAATCAATTAGAACTATCTTATGATCCAATATATATTTATTTCCTTTCATCATTGGAGTTTATTATTATCAACATGCAACATTTATCAATTTAATTTAATTCTTGTCGTATATTTATAAAAAAAATATATATTCTTTAAATCGGCAGCAGTGGCCTCATTATTCCTTAGAAGCTCAGTTTCTGAGCTTCTAAGGGATAATGAGGAATATCCCAATTTTTTCTTTTTTTTTAATCAACATTTATATAACTGCCGACCCAAATAAATATTTCTTAGATTTGAATATATTTACTATTCAATAAGTATATTAATTACAAATAAAAAAATTTATTTTATTATTTGAGGTGAAATTTTGTGAAAAATCGGAATTGTCTGTTTCAACGAAAATAAATATTATTACTTTATTTTATCAAAAAATCGCGGATTTGTTCTTAAGCCGCTATGCATTTTTATTAAAAAGTACATTCAAAAACTTAAATTTTATACAGGAACAAATTTTTTGTACGATCGGTTATTTTTAATGTACTGCGAATTGAAAAAAATTATATTAAAAAATAGTAATTAAATTGTGGGCAAACGATTGGTGCTAAAATTCTGAAATAATTTATGAATTTTCGTTATACTCTAAACAATTTTTGAAAAAATTATGAACACTTTTTGCGACCATGCAAAATTTGGTCGGCCCACTTGGTACGGAATGACTCGTATAACGAATTTTTTTTTTTTTTGTATCGCAGTTATATTTTTAGTCGACAGAGGAACTTAAGGATGTACGAACGGAACAGTAAAATGAGAAAAAAATTAAGCACGTAGAAAGTGTTGAAAATATTGATTTTGCGTAATAATAATTCCAAAAGGTTGTTAACAAAATCATTGAAAAATAATTAATTAATAATAAAATAACAAAATAATTCATAATAATTATTCAACAAATGAAGCGTCAACTTTTAAAAAATTTCATTTATTAAAAAAAAATGTTATTTCAATTAGAAATGATTTGTTAATTTTTCCGAATACGTATGAATTATTTCAGAATTCAGAAATCGTCCGAGCACATCTTGGGTGTAATTGATGGTTTTTATGACAAACATATCCAAAATTTTGTATTTTTCATACATTTAATAAAAATACGAAAAAATAAAAATTAAAAAATAAGAAGAAATTCATATGTATTTGGAAAACAAATTGATGGATGATTTATTAAACAATTTTTTTAAATTATTTTGTTAATAAAATTTACAATCTTTTTAGCACCTTTTACATGCTTGATTTTTTTTCAGATTTTTATCCCGTCGGGAAGTGTTTAAAATTTTCTCTGAAACTCATGTTTAAAATATGCTAAATGTCGTGTTTATTTTTTTTAAGGAATTGTGCAATAAAAACATGAATTTTCATGGCCAAATTAATTTGACCTGAAATGTCCTATAAACAACAGCCACGAAACTCTCTATAGATTTTATAGAAGATTATATACACATGTTTATATGCGAGTCTCAAGTTTCGTTGCAACGGGTATGACGAGGAGGAGCAAATCGACTACATGGACCACGATGTCGACGACGAGAAAGAACAGAACACGACAGTGTACATAAATATTAATATTATGTACTGGAATATCTTGCTCCAGTGGATAGACCCGCTTCTTATTTCCGGTTTGGGTGTAACTCGAGAGAGAATGCTGCTATAGTACGTACATATATGTAGCAAGTACAAATACTACGGGTATATATATATATATATATATATGTATATGTGTGTGTATATATATATAATATACAGGTAGTGTAAGTCCTATGGACACGAGTGTCTATGCAAATGTTTGGACAGGAGACCAGCAGCAGTACAGAAGATTGCGGCTTACATACTTGTATAAATATGTAAGCTTGTATGTATAGACTTATGGTATACGTATTTGTAGGCAAATATGAAGGGAAACGAACGGCATGTGGACACGCTTATTTCTGCGGTTTAAAGTGTGATTGTTAGAACCACTGCAGCACGACTACATAAATATCGAGGTCTGCAGTGTATAGCCACTTATCCACTAGTTCTATGCATATGTGTGAGAGCATTTAGGTGTAGAGCTCTATGCGATGTCTCTATTCAACACTTTTTCCTCCCCAGTCCATTCTTCGCCTCTGTTTTCTTTTACGTTTTTTGTCTCGTCGATATACTTGTATGATTATTTTTTTTAATGTTCACTGTCGTTCTTAAGTAGCATGTTCTACCACAGAAAATATTTGGTACATGCATTTTTACCTCAATTTTACAAAAGTGACTTTTTTTGTTTCCGATTTCAAAATTCACAGATCCGAATTATGGTCGGAAAATTCAACCTACATTTTTTATTCTTCAAGATATTGAATCACAGAAAATACCATTTACAAGCGTTGTTATTATGATTTAAAAAAAAGTGACTTTTTTCCGTTTCTGATTCGAGAATTCACAGATCCGACTTTCGGTCGGAAAATCCAACC
Source organism: Ephialtes manifestator (assembly GCA_963970395.1). NCBI lineage: Eukaryota > Metazoa > Arthropoda > Insecta > Hymenoptera > Ichneumonidae > Ephialtes > Ephialtes manifestator. The sequence continues at coordinate 36,518,898 of OZ019970.1, forward strand.
TAAATTTTTCATTCTTTAAGATATTGAATTTTGGTCTTCACTATCGTTCTCAAGTCGCATATTCTATCACAGAAAATATCGTTTACAAGCATTTTTATCATGATTTTAAAAAAAAGTGACTTTTTCTGCTTCCGATTTCAGAATTCACAGATCCAACTTTTGGTCGGAAAATTCAACCTAAATTTTTTTTCTTCAAGATATCGAATTTTGGTTTTCACTATCGTTCTCAAGTCGCATATTCTATCACAGAAAATATCGTTTACAAGCATTTTTATCATGATTTACAAAAAAAGTGACTTTTTCTGTTTCTGATTTCAGAATTCACAGATCCAACTTTTGGTCGGAAAATTCAACCTAAATTTTGTTTTCTTCAAGATATCGAATTTTGGTTTCTACTATCGTTCTCAAGTCGCATATTCTATCACAGAAAATACCGGTTATAAGCCTTTTTATCATGATTTTAAAAAAAGTCATTTTTTTCCGTTTCTGATTCCAGAATTCACAGATCTGACTTTTGGTCGGAAAATCTAACCTAAATTTTTTTCTTCAAAATATCGAATTTTGGTTTTCACTATCGTTCTCAAATGGCATATTTTATCACAGAAAATACCGGTTACAAACATTTTTATCATAATTTTAAAAAAAGTGACTTTTTCTGTTTCCAATTTCAGAATTCACAGATGCGACTTTTGGTCGTTTCAACCTAAATTTTGTTTTCTTCAAGATATCGAATTTTGGTTTTTACTATCGTTCTCAAGTCGCATTTCTATCGCAGAAAATACCGGTTATAAGCCTTTTTATCATGATTTTAAAAAAAGTCATTTTTTTCCGTTTCTGATTCCAGAATTCACAGATCTGACTTTTGGTCGGAAAATCTAACCTAAATTTTTTTCTTCAAAATATCAAATTTTGGTTTTCACTATTGTTCTCAAATGGCATATTCTATCACAGAAAATACCGGTTATAAACCTTTTTATCATGATTTTTAAAAAAGTCATTTTTTTCCGTTTCTGATTCCAGAATTCACAGATTCGACTTTTGGTCGGAAAATTCAACCTAAATTTTTTATTCTTCAAGATATCGAATTTTGGTTTTTACTATCGTTCTCAAGCCGCATATTCCATCACAGAAAATACTGATTACAAGCATTTTTATCATGATTTTTAAAAAAGTGACTTTTTTCCGTTTCCAATTCCAGAATTCACAGATCTGACTTTTGGTCGGAAAATTCAACCTAAATTTTTTATTCTTCAAGATATCGAATTTTGGTTTTTACTATCGTTCTCAAGTCGCATATTCCATCACAGAAAATACTGATTACAAGCATTTTTATCATGATTTTTAAAAAAGTGACTTTTTCTGTTTCCGATTTCCAAATTCACAGATCCGAATTTTGGTCGGAAAATCTAACCTAAATTTTATTTTCTTCAAGATATTAAATTTTGGTTTTCACTATCGTTCTCAAGTCGCATATTCTATCACAGAAAATACTGATTACAAGAATTTTTACTATGATTTTAAACAAGAATGCAAAGTAGAACCTTGCACATTGCTTCCTCATTCTTTTTTTTTTACAAAGCTACTTCTATGAGGAAGTATGTTAATCAATTTTGGCATTCCTCATCTCTAAAATTTTATAGAAATTAAAAATTTTCTTTATTCCTTCTTGACTATTAAAATGTCTCTAAACTTCATTTTATTAAAATTTACTAAAATCAAGAATAAAAAATTTTTCACATTTTTATCTCTGTGATAAATAGGCATTTACTCATGTCCATAACCGAGTCCCGAAAAAAATAATGAATCGAAGCTCATTTTCTTAAATAGCACCCAAACTCCCTCGGCACGGTGGCAATGTAATTTTTTTTTCTTTTTTTTTCTTGCTTTACACAGTCCCTTTAAGCCGTTCACATATTTCCTCTGTGTCTTTTTGTCATGCGTGTGGCTCTGGCGTCTCGGTGCCGCGACTTCTCTGAGACTAAGCGTGTGCGGAGAATGTTGTACCCGACACCAGTCGTCGACACAGTGGAGCTGTATATACATATAACAAGTAGCTTCGAGGATAGCCGGTAGCCGGCCTCAGAATACTGCATGCACCTGTATATAACTACATACATATATAAGTATATGTAAAGATAGGTACTGCAGTCAACGTATACAGCTTCGTTGAGTCGGTGGTACATAATACTGGCGGGTTTGCAGTCACTTTTATAACTGCCCATCGTTAACCCAATTTCGTTACAGCGCTTTGCACATACATACACCACTGCACACCGCGATGGACAGAAATGCAGTCCCGGTGTCCTCTATTAGGGCTCATCAAATGCCACGACAAGGAGTGGCGTTACCTGGGTAATTTATATCAGCTTTATATACACTTGCAATCTGCATTAACGTGGACCAACCTCGAGAAAAATCGTCGAGGGAGATTGTAAGAACCGATATATTATATATACATAGCACATATACACAGGTGACCGGGGCTATTTGGATCGACTTTGATATCAACATTTGTCGTACATCCAAAAAATACAGCCCTGGTAAAAATATATTATAGAGATTGATAGAGATCGATAGAATTTGAATGGGATTTAATCCTATGTTATCATCTCTATCTATTCGGACTTTGATCAATTTAGGGGGGGGGGGGGGGGGGGGGGGTTTGCTTCGGCAATGTGCGGCCTTTGATTGAAACGGCGATTTTTTTAATACTTTGCGGCCCTGGTCTGAGCCCTCTTCAGTTTATTGGTGATCCTATCCATATGTTATTGGACCTTATTTCTTTATTTGGTTAGTGTATTTGTGGATTTAATTATTTTAACCAGGCTCGCCGGTCATTTCGTTGTTGTGTTGAGGTTAAGGTTACTTTGTTGTTTTTCTTGTTAATTATTTCCATACTAGTTGTAACCATTTTAAAGATAAACCTCACTTTTAACAATAAAATTCCACTTTTGACCAACGGACCGGAGAGCCCGTTTGTCATTTTGCTGACACATGATGGTGACTCTAACCCCAACACTGCACATATAACGGCCAACGCTCATACAACATCAATTTGATCAATTTATAAAAATTGAATCGTTGTTATTAGTTTCCTTTAGTTTTCATTTTCTATTGGTTAAATACGATAGATACGTTATCGGGATGTATGGTACACTAACGAATTTATAATATTATATAATTTTTTTTAAACTGATTTTTTAATAAATTCTTAGACCTCTTATTATCCGAAATTAATGCTCTTGTTAGTATCTTGATATGCTTGATTATTTATTAGATTTTTCTCGTATCGCGAAGTACTCAAATACGGATAAAATAAAACTTTCGGGAAGGAATGTATACGTGAAGCATTCTTAAAGAGTTAATTAACATAAATAATTTAGTAAGAAAGATGCTAAAAAACTGCTCAATTTACTTTTGTTACTCATAAGTACGTGAAGCGGCTTATATATTATTGATGTATATTATCTTACAAGAACGAGTTTGGATGGAATAGTTAGGCAGTCTGTCAGAGATCATGAAAGTTAAGCAGCTTGGGCCGCGGTCACTACAAAGATGGGTGACCAGAAAAAAAATGTAATTATCCAGTTGATTTCTTTTTTTTTTTTGCTTGGAATAGTACATCATGGGTATATACGTACAATCGTATATTTTTATTATTAAATTAAATACAAAAATTATATTATTTATAATAATATTATAGGATATGGACGAAACATATAGGATTTCGATCGTAAATTTATGATAGTACATCGTAAATTCACGAACCAAAATGCGTATTCTGAACGATAGAATTTTTTATAATCGTTTAGTATCATTGATTTTTACCAGAGAGGATTTATTTGATTTTCATAAAATTAGTAGTAGTAGTAATTGTGAGTTTATTGACAATACAAAACATGGGACGAGTTTACATTCATAGTACATTACATTACATAAATACATATTTCATATTTTGTTTCCCGGACTGTTAATTGGCCATCGACCGAAGTCCTTCAGCCTCGATTGTCTTTTTTGTTTTGCGTCGTATATTGTTTTGGCTTAATTTTAATAAAATTATTTTAACTAATTTTATTAAAGTAAAAAAGAAATAAATTAAACGAAAATTTGTAAACTTTAGTTTATTTTATTTTAATCTACTTTGATTTTAATAGATGTCGTACATCCAAAAATATAGGATTTATTTGATTTGAATAAAATTACATTTGATTTAAATTATTTGAACTAATTTTATTGAAGTAATCGAAAATTTGTAAATTCTAGTTTACTTTATTTTCATCTACTTTGACTTTAACGTTTGTCGTACATCCAGAAATGTGAATTTATTTGAATCGATTAAAATTGTACTTGAAATAAATTATTTGAATCAATTTTATTGAAGTAATCGTAAATTTGTAAATTTTTTGTTTACTTTATTTTCATCTACTTTGACTTTAACGTTTGTCGTACATCCAAAAATGTAGAATTTATTTGATTCGAATAAAAATGTAATTGAAATAAATTATTTGAACTAATTTTATTAAAGTAAACGAAAATTTGTAAATTTTAATTTAATTGATTTTAATCTACTTTGACTTTAATGTTTGTCGTACATCCAAAAATATAGGATTTATATGAATCAAATAAAATTATTTATAATAATTTAAAAGTAAACAAAAATTTGTGAATTTTACTTTTGTATTCAAGTCCTGCATTTGAAGAATTCAATTAATTTAATCACTTCTGTTTTAAACTACGTATATAAAATAGAAATCATTTCTATACACATCATTCTGTAATTACAGTATCAAAATTGCAACCCCCTTTGGTATTAAATTTCCAGGAATATTGTTATTGTTTTCATTTGATAATTTTTACAAATGTTTAATCGAAATTGCTTCTAAGAGAAAAAGTCCCAGTGGCCCCTATCTATATATCCACATACGTATAATGTAATTTCTAAAGTGTGTGTACCGAGTCCCTGTCTCGTTTATTCCACTCGCTTTTACACGTACTTATGACTCTGAAGATAAACCACTCGACTATCCTTTCATCTTGTACTCAAGATAATACACGTTGAAGCTATGCCATCTAGTACATACGCACATAAACATGTAAGTATGCGATAAAGTGTTTTTCGCCGTTAATACGTGGGTGGTTAGGGGGTGTATTTACATTTTATCCAGTGATGTAAGAAATTAATTGCGTTTGTCGAGGCTCGCCAGGAATCTTCATCTTCTAAAGTTTCACAAGGGTCACAGGGACTCGTCTTGTGGTAATATTAAGGTATGTACCAGCGGATGCTGTATTAGTGGCGGTATAAATCAAGAAGGAAGATTCTAGGGAGAAAATTGCTACTTTGGAGCCGTGGCGTTGATCATAAGCTCGACGAAATAATAATAATAACAATAATACTAGAATAATGAGGTATCATTACTTTATCTTCGTAAAAATTTACTTTTTTTTTTTTCTTTCCGTTTCTCCGTTTTTTTTTCTTTTTTTTTATGAACCCAGAAAGGGACCGCTCGAGGGGCAACTACGGATGCTACTGGAGGATCTTCACGCTTTGAGGTACTGGGCAGTGTGTAATCACGTTGTGGGGCCCCGGACTATTTATAGCCACGACGTGCTTTCACCTTACCGGACCATCCGGCATTTTTTTTTTTTTTTTGCTTCTTCAAGGAAATTAGGAGGATTTCGTGAGGCCCTTTTACGTGACCCACCTTGCGAGTGGCGTTTTACTGCGCCTGTGTTACGCCGGACACTACGTTTTGTCGAGCCACAAGCACGAGTAAATCTTTTTGTGTGTTGGACACTTTGAATAAGTGGCGATGCGTGAGAAATCATGCGATTAAGGTAAGAGTATAAACGACAAAAAAAAAAAAGGCTTCGATTATGTGACCGACCAAACTGGCACTTAGCAGCGGATTTTTCATCGTTAAAAAGTGATAAATTATTTTGTAAATGGGGAAAGTACATTTATTATAATTTCTTTGTGACAGTTTCAATAAACCTCCACGCTTAAGGAATCACTCATATTCTAATTCTTTGCCGATCGGAAAATTTTGTACTTGTAACGGTGTCGAAAATTCTTGGTCCTAAAAATGAATATTTGTATAGTGCAATTTTTTCCAAATATTTTTCTATTTTCGATAATGAGACGTGGAGAATTTTTGTCATGACCAATAACGTAGAATTTGTGATATAATTTTGTTTCCGATAATATAGTAAAAAGATCATAAATAGAAAATTAAATTTTTGAATATTTTTGTAATTTGCATTAAATTTTTTAAAGCATATATTTATTTAGTAAATGATAGACAATTATTTTTTTATCATTTATATTTAACCATTTAATTTTATAACTCGTAAATAATTATAGTATTTACGAAAGTTAAATAATAATAGTGAAGTAATATTGTAACTGCGTCTTATAAATCCGTGTTCACGTGAAACTTATGCTGACAGCAGTCTGACCAGTGCTTGCCACAACTACTAGCGACTGCATTCACTTATGCATATAAATTCAAGAACGTATAAGTGACTACCATGGCTTATTTGGTCCATTAATGCATGTGCATGTGAACATGTCACTCGTAGTGCATTGATAAGTAGTGGAGCTTTAGTTACATGGGCGTTGACGTTGCTACAGGACAACGACACTGGCATTCGTTTAGCATAAGCCACGTAGCAAGTAGATACGGACGTTTCTGGTCAGACACAAGTGTGAGAAGTGCCAGTAGTCTGATCAAACGTTTGCCTACCTTTGAGTTTACTATTTGAGTTGTAAGCCTTACGCGTTTACCAGAAGATAAGATCTTTACGCGGATGAACACAGCAAAGCCCATGAAAATCAGTGACAAAGTGTAGGAAGATAAGACGCAGACAAAATTACAGAATAATATTAACATACACATGGCGAATGAATATGGGAAGGCCCATATATGAAATAAGGATTTGATAAATATATTACATTGTAAATTCAAGAGAATTATTGTGAACTTTTCTAAATTGCCATTTGAAAAGTCTGGGATCTTCTACATTTTTATTTAATAAATTTAAAAAACCATTTATATGTAGAGACGTAAAAAGTGAATTTTTTTAAAGTGCAATATTTTCGCTATTTTTATTCGATCAAAATATGGATATGTTATTTTTTATAATTTTTTCCAATGGAAAAAGTACTTGACCATTGAAGTTCTAAAACAAAATTCACAAATAGAATTACAAAATTGAATATGAAATTTTTATTTTTAACTTTTTCGTCCTTTATAGAATTTGATTCAAATGATCATATTTTTATTAGCAAAATAGAAATATTTTGTTGTCACATCACTAGTTCTTTTATGTATGAACGGAATAATCCGTGGGACAAGTAGGCGGAAAATAACGAGCTATGTTTGCTTTTGGCATGTGCTCGGAGTATTTGTTATTGCATTGCAGATTACGAGCATACAAGGATTTGCCGAACACGCGCTATACATATATTTACGCACGGCATTATTATACACTGCTCGAGTATATATATATATACTAGGATTTTATTGTGGCTCGCGCGCTGCGCGCGCTCGCAAGACCGCCTCTGGGGTCTCACAGACCCCAACCCCCTGCGGTCTCACAAACTCCAACCCCTCTGGAATCTCACAGACCCCATCCCCTCTGGAGTCTCACAGACCCCAACCCCTCTGGGGTCTCACAGACCCCCTTGAATTTTTCTAAGTCCCTCGATTCTTGACACGGTGGCGGCGGCGGCGGTGGCGAGATCTTTCTCGCGGAAAGAATCCCCACGGAAAGTACAGGAAAATCATCCGGGAAGTATGGGAACGACCCCTGGGAAGTATGGGAAAGACCTCCAGGAAGTATCGGAAAGACTCCCGGGAAGTACGGGAAAGACTCTCGGGAAGTATGGGAAAGACCTCCAGGAAGTATCGGAAAGACTCTCGGGAAGTACGGGAAAGATTCTCGGGAAGTATGGGAAAGACCCCTGGGAAGTATGGGAAAGATCTCCAGGAAGTATGGGAAAGACTCCCGGGAAGTATGGGAAAGACCCCTGGAAGTATGGGAAAGATCCGTGAAATGTTTCTAAGTCCCTCGATTCTTGACAAGGTGGCGACGGTGGTGGCGAGATCTTTCTAAGAGAGATATATATACGTCCTTTGGGGTATGGAAAAACCCCACGGAAAGTATAGGAAAATCCTCCGGGGAGTATGGGAACGACCCCTGGGAAGTATGGGGAAGACTCCAGGGAAGTATGGGAAAGACCCCTGGGAAGTATAGGAAAGACCTCCAGGAAGTATGGGACAGACCTCCAGGAAGTATGGGAAAGACTCCCGGGAAGTATGAGAAAGACGCCTAGAAGTATGGGAAAGATCCCTGAAATTTTTCTAAGTTCGTCGATTCTTGACACGGCGGCGGCGACGAGATTTTTTTATAATATAGAGAGATATATAGATTTCTACATATTTAATTAATAAATAAAAAAAAACCACTTATATGTAAAGATGTAAAAAGTGAATTTTTCAAAAGTGCAACATTTTCGCTATTTTCATTCGACCAAAGTGTGGATATATCATTAAAAATAATTTTTTCCAACAGTAAGGGGACTTGAAAATTGGAGGTCCAAAACAAAATTCACAAATACAATTACAAAATTGAATATAAAATTTATATTTTAACTTTTTCGTCCTTTATAGAATTTTGATTCAAATGATCAAAATTTTATCAGCAAAATCGAAATATTTAGTTGTCACATCACTAGTTCTTTTATGTATGAACGGAATAATGTGTGGAACAAGTAGGCGGACAATAACGCGCTATGTTTGCTTTTGGCATGCGCTCCGAGTATTTGTTATTGCATTGCACGATCACGAGCATACAAGGATTTGCCGAACACGCACTATACATATATTTACGCACTGCTCGACTATATATATATATATATATATATATATATATATATATATATATGAAAGAGGTAATGGGCAAGACGGTGAAAAGATAAGAGAGCGCAGGACCGAACGAGAGGAGAAGAAAATATGTCCTTCGAGAGACGCAGCGACAGAAGGACGATACTGCTTCGTAGTTAGATATATAAATATATAGAAGGCACAAGGTACGTAGCTGTAGGTAGAGAGGAAGGGCTGGGCCGACCACTTCGCTGGCAGGACCACCTTCACCACCACGATTTCTCTGTCGCTGGGAGTAAACGAGAATAAGAAACACAAGGTAATCCTCCGAGCATCGAGCTATGGAGAAAGGGAGGACCAACGGTAGAATAAAAAAAAAGAAAAAAGAAAAAAAGAAGAAAAAAACAACAAGTTCTGAACTCGAATGACCTTCAACGGCCTTGGGCTCTAGGCAAGCGCTGAGGTGCTGAGAGCCAAGCGAGACCAGAAGCAAGAGAAAGAGAGATGCAAGGATTTCCCTTTCGTCTTACGCGGTTTTTAACCCTGAAACGCAGTTCCACCAGCTTTGAGCGTCACGCTGATGCACCGAACCTCCCGGATCTTCGCCATTTCTTTGTCAGGCCATTTACCTCCTATTTTTTTATGGCTTTTAATGAACATTTTAGCTTTTAATGTACAACGCAAATGGCCAAATAACTGTGACGATGAAAGTTAATTCTTTTTGAGCTAAGAACTATTGTTTTATAGTTAGACAAAAATTATCGAGATGGATAAATGGATAAAATACAGATCGTTCGAAGACGAATTAAAACTATTCTTTTGTGTCGTAGCTAATTTTAATCTATGTCTAACTGAAATTTTTTTTTAATTCTGTTTTTTTACATTCCGAAAATGACGATATTTAACGGTGTTGTTGAATGTTTTACAATTGAAGTCCCGCGGTAAAGCGAGGCAGTCGAAATTTCGTTGGATTTTCGGAAACCAATCACAATTACTACCAGTTGCAATGCGCGAAATTGGGCTTGTGGCGTTTCAGGGAATCACGATTGGCAGAAATACTGTAATGAGAGAAAATTGTGAGTGCAAGTAAGGAAGAAAAAGTATACGGCCCTTAAACACAGTACAAATAAATAATTCGACTTTTCAAAGTTCAAGTAAAATAAATTAGAAAGCAGTTGGATAAACATTTCAAAAAATTTAATACGCGTGACAAATTTTCTTCCTGAACTATGTCAAGTTTTATTCATTATATACGGGCGTACCCATTTGGTCGATTTTTGCACCTACGATTTTTTCCCAACCCATACGAGATTTAACGAGAGATTACGAAACAGATTGCGGGCGGCGAAACTCGTAGTTATCGTGCGCTGCGGCTGCGGCCGACTTAAGGGGAGGGAGTCAGGTCAATAAAAATTGATTTTGGAAATTCAATATCATCCAAATCCTATTGCATATAAAAATGCCCAATGCACTATATTGTTGGTGCTCGATGAAAGAATTTTTTACTGTCGTCTGTCTTGCATATGCTTTTGAATATTATCTTAAGCAAAGTTCTTAGGTTTTCCATTCTGCGCATGATTCAGATGAAACTACTAGGCAGATTGGAATCATTGACGTCTCATTTTCTTCTTCATGAAAAGATACACCGGCTAAATGGAGCAAACTATTTTTTTTCATTCTGAAAGCAAAGTTAATCACTGATTTAGAAAATAGCATAAAATTTATTTATTAATAATTATGTTACTTAAAAAATATTACATTTTATTAACATTTGCTCCATTTAGCCGGTGTATCTTTTCATGAAGAAGAAAATGAGACGTCAACCATTCCAATCTGCCTAGTAGTTTGATCTGAATCATGCGCAGAATGGAAAACCTAAGATCTTTGCTTAAGATAATATTTAAAAGTATATGCAAGTCAGACGACAGTAAAAAATCCTTTAATCGAGTACCAACAATATAGTGCATTGGACATTTTTATATGCAATAGGATTTGGATGATATTGAATTTCCAAAATCAATTTTTTTGACCTGACTCCCTCCCCTTAAGGTGGATATAGAAACACTCGCATTTGCATTTTAACCCTAAACTGACAATCCCTTGGAATTTTTATTTTTATGAACATGATTTGCCTCAATATTCTTTATAAATAGATAACCAGTGACTATTCGAAAAATTAGTAACAGCATTTTTCTAATCCATTAGATTTACTATAATATAAACAAATTATAAGAAATTATATAAAAAGTCACACTTCGAAGTAATTTACCTTTGACTGAGGATTGAAAGAAATGGAATGCAGCCATAACATGGCTGCAAAGCCCGTTCGCAGTCTAATTTTTATCTTCTTAACCTGTTCGAGTTGTCAGATCCCATGGGCGTACCCATTTGGTCGATTTTTGCACCTACGATTTTTTCCCAACCCATACGAGATTTAACGAGAGATTACGAAACAGATTGCGGGCGCCGAAACTCGTAGTTATCGTGCGCTGCGGCTGCGGCCGACTTAAGGTGGATATAGAAACACTCGCATTTGCATTTTAACCCTAAACTGACAATCCCTTCGGAATTTTATTTTTATGAATATGATTTGCCTCAATATTCTTTATAAATAGCTAACCAGTGACTATTCGAAAAATTAGTAACAGCATTTTTCTAATCCATTAGATTTACTATAATATAAACAAATTATAAGAAATTATATAAAAAGTCACACTTCGAAGTAATTTACCTTTGACCGGGGATTGAAGGAAATGGAATGTGTTATGGCTGCAAAGCCCTTTCGCAATCTAATTTTCATCTTCTTAACCTGTTCGAGTTGTCAGATCCAATAATTACGATATTTCTCACAAAATACAGGTACGATCCGAATGAAAATATTTCACGCAATACATTGTCGACTTGCCTTTCTTTTTAGCTCAAATTATGAGACGGACATTCAATAAATATTTATTGAATAAATATTCTCTCACCGTTTACTATCTTGTCACGTATAAAGTATTGTTCTTCCTATAGTTCGCAAAACGGCTTCCGCGGCGCTAGTTGTCTTCGTGCAAATAGCCAATCCCTAGCAATGTTGACAACCGTCGTTTACAGCTGATTCACCGTAAAAACCACCGTCAAACAACCGGGTGGTTTTTTGCAAAAAATAAACCGGAATTCGGTCGTAACAACTGCGAAAACAACTGCCCTAACAATGTTTTTCGGTTTTCTATGGTAAACTGAAAAAAAAACGGCCGCAGTTGTTACGACCAAGTTTCGGTCTTTCTTTTCGCAGACACCACCGGGTCATTTTTACGGTAAAACGGTAGTTGTTGAGATTGCTAGGGATATTTTTCATCAATTTTAAGTAGACACAAGTTCGTTATTCAGAACGTTATTAGTACATAATATTTAAGTAGTGAGACAGCATTCTCGTGCTTCCCATTCCTCATCTTATTATTATAACTATATTACGTCTGAGTTATCATGATCGTTAGAGAGTGGAAAAGTTGGCCGACTTTTTTTCTCACACGCTCTCGGTGTATAGTGTTCGTTGAGAGATGGTCGCAACACAACTTTTCACCGGGTGCCTCCGTGAGCCGTAAGAGGTCTATCAGCAACATAGCGTTACTGCGCTGATGTGTTGCTACCTACCGCGCACTCAAACCTATTAACTTAATTGCTCCCGGTCAGAAGAATATTAGCAAACAATGTGATATATACCGAGAGCACGCGGGACAAACGAAAGTTGCACGACTTTTCATTCGCTCTCCTTCTGTATACACTTTAAACACGAAGCAATAGCAACAACCAAGAGGTAAGCACTTTTGCGTTGTTAAAAAGTCGTTTTAACAAAGGTTCGCAGCAGCACAGCCAGAGGTCCTTCGTGATTCCCATAGAATAGGGTAGAAGTACCGGTTGTGGCCACTTCAAGAATTTTCCCATTTTCAAGTACTTGTGATTGGGACCAAATATCATAAAACTGTTTTTAAGGTAGTTCTGTCGGTACGTCGAAGTCATAAATCTCAGAGTCTATATGACATTAAAAAATAATAATACGCATCACTTTGACTGCCTCAATAACAATATCAAAAATAATCGAGAATCCTTCGAAATTATCGTAATCAAATTGAAACGATTATTTGTAAATAGTTGATATGTTTAGTGCGGATTTGACTTCATTTTTACGATAATTAGGTTAGGAAACGTCATTTGGCCCGGTATCGTGCACTTTGACCTTGGTTTAATTAAACATTATTCCGGAGACTTCAACTTTTTTCATGATGCATCAATTCCTAAATCATTTGCGAATCCGTAGTACTTTTTATTTTTTCTCTATCTTTGATCTAAATATGTTAATTTTCGACTTAAAGATCAATTTTTTCAGCCCTCCCGTAAGCGCTGTGTAAAAAGATCGATTTTCAAGTTTTAATTGTTCATTCAAATACTCGGTAAAAGCCTTCAAAATTTTGTGCAAGTAAAATTGAATAGCTAAATTACAACATGTCAAAAATTCATGCATATGAGTTTGGATTGCCTTCACGACAGAACTACCTTAACCTATATTTTTCATATCTGAGAAGAATATAATTTCAGATTTCTAGCATTAAAATCTTCATACGTGTCGAGAAAACACTGGGAAATTGAAAAAAGTAGGAGCAAAGTTTTGGCCACAGTAATATACCGGTTTTGGGCATGCTTAAAATTAGAATAACTCAATATTCATTGCACTTAAAAGATTTTTTAAGGCGTGTTTAATCAATCAAAATCGTGTTCTTATGAAAGCATCCAATTCCTTGTTTGCGCCACGTTCAGATTTCCGTACATTTTGGCAAGTTGAGACATACACGAAATTATGGAGTCCAAAGAAAAATCTTAGAAAAATATTAAGTACTTTGGTTGCGAATTTTGTTTGATGATTTTAAGATAGTTATTGGGGTTGCATTTTTTTTAACTTTGAGGATTGATTTTTTTTTATGCTGTAGTGGGAGACTTTCTTATTGCTTTTGCAAAGTTTGAAGATTGGTTACCGACTAATTTGCGGAGAAAATTAATATTTAAAAAGAAGCGTTATGCATAGGCTCTTATGGGCAAATAACCCAGCTCACACTTTAGAACAAAAATTAACGTATATAAACTTAACTTTTGCACTATATAATATGTGCTGCGGTTTCTTTAGACATTCATGAATCGGCATAATACAAAAAACGGTAGCATTACCGATCATTTCGAGAACAATATCCTGCTAAAAGAGTTCGATAGAATATGATTGAAAACAAAGGATTTTAGAACCAAAGTCACGATAGCTATCGATTTTTAATAGGTTCTCGATTTTCAACATTTTTCCATCAGTTTGTCAGTTTTGTATGAATGGATTCCAGTGCCAGTGAAAAAGCGGAAGCGGATGCAAACCGCATTTTTGACAAATGTGCAAATTTTGAGATCCATATCTTAACTAATTTACAAAGTGTTCATTCAAAACTTCGAGAATTCCCGCCACACAATCTCGACGCCTACCTTCAGTTACTGAAAAAAAAGCTACGGTGCTGCCAATTAACAAATTAATCACCGTTATACATTTACATAACGAACAAAACGTATTATTTCCGTTAACACAATTATAATATTATGTTCTTTTGTAGTGTTTATTAAAAATGCTTTTCACAGCCATTCTTTATATTGAATAAATAAGAAAAACAAAACGTAACTGTCTTCAGGGCTCTACTCTCTTGCCGATAGCATAACACACCAAGAGGAGTTGTCGAGAGTCAGGCGAAGTGCTGGCACGTATCTCGATCCGCCCCGCGTTATATTATTTAAGTGGACGTCCGGAAGTTACGATTTAGCGATAATGCCCGAAGTGCGCGGTGCAAAACCATGAGCGTGCACATTTTTTTATTATGTTATCCCGTACGTTAACCGGTCTTCCTGAGGCAACATCAGCAGCAGCAGCAACAAGCAAAGGAACGAGACACGCCGGAATCGCCAGCGCCATCGGCCAGCAGTAGGGTTAATCCTCGAGGCCGTGGTAACGTATAACTCTCGCTGCGGGAGTTACGCCGAATCGACTTTACAAAGCGGGAAGAGAAAGGAAAATATAACTATAGTGAGTTTCGCGTACGTGAACGCAACCGACACTCAACGTCGGGAGATATATAAGCTGCGGTGCACAGCTAAGAATTGTACGTATTAGGTGTACGTTCGATATAAGTGTAGAGATACACATATAGATATATATAAAACTAAGTATGAAACTCTCGCACGTGCGTTCTATCCCTCGCGAGCTTTGTAATAATATTGGCTGTATATCCAGCGTGCAATTCCTCGCGCAATGTGTATTCTGCAGGGTTTTATAGTAGTCATATAAAGTACGCTACTATATGCGTGGGGCACACGGCCCGTGATTTAAGTTGGTATACGTTATAAGACGATCCCTCGAATTCTTCGTAGGGCATCGCGGTCATTGTTTTTTTTTTTTTTTTTTCTTATTTTTACTGAAAATTCACGCAGAGCGTCGAATAGAAATTGTTAGTGCCTAGTCATAGCCACCGAAACAATGGATCGTGTTATAAAATTCTTGTCTTCGGTATTATATAGTGTTGTATGAGAACTTGAATCTTTTGAAGACAATTATATATGCAACTCGCTTACGAAGAGCATAGGAATTTCGTTAGGATCGGGATTATACATCGTCACGAATAATAACATATGATATAACAATAATACGAAATATCGAGCTCTCATTTGCGAGGGAATTTATCTTGATTTATGCTTCAATTAATTATTCAATGAATCTTTTGAAGACAATTATATATGCAACTCGCTTACGAAGAGCATAGGAATTTCGTTAGGATCGGGATTATACATCCTCACGAATAATAACATATGATATAACAATAATACGAAATATCGAGCTCTCATTTGCGGGGGAGTTTATCTTGATTTATGCTTCGATTAATTATTGCTACGTTGTATGTCCAATTATCTTAGCTCAATGAGTTAGTCGATTAAATCGAAAGTTGAAAGGCGGTTTAATCATAACCTGATAGGCTTCGTTGGTCAGATCTTAACCGCAGATCTTCGGTTAGCAACTTCAATCGCAAGTTTAACGAGATGTAATTTTAAATATTTGTATATAAGATAAGATATTATTATTGTACTTTATGACTGTGAGTAAATGAGTTCCGTAATAAAAAGTACTGAACAAAGGTGATATAATGACGAACAGAAGCTTCGAGCGACTTTCGTTTGGACCAATAAGCATCTCCTTAACCGAAAATAATGCTCAGTGATGTGAATCAGCGAGTTATAAAAAAAAATGCAATAAACTTTAGTTTATATTGAGCATAACCTAGTTATATTACAGTATGGCATGCTGCACTTAAAACCGGAAGTGTAATGAATTTTTATATTCTCAACAATAAACCTCTCGTTGCTTCTCTATAATTTACGTGTTATAAAACACTAGTTTGTTTTATTATTTCACTTCCACCTGTTTCCTTCCTGCTGCTGAACGGTTTGCTTCTTGTTTTCGCTGTTACGATTATTCGTCGTTTGGCTTAACGTTCTCACCGAATAATTGTGGGCCGAAACGGTGAACGGAAATGGAAATTTGTGTGGGCCTTTCTAGTCAAGCGGAGCTTGTGGAGTTTCGTTATCTCACGAAATCATCGCTGAACGAATCGGACAGAGCTGAATATATGATAAGTCACGAGTTTTGAGCTCTGGAGGGGGAAAAGGGGGGAAAGAGAGACAAACCGCGTGGTCGTCATCGTCAACGTCCTCGACTACGACGACTACTAACGTCGACGAAAACTCCTTTCATATTTTCACTCTTCAATTACGAGACACCCGTGGCTGGGCTTTATATAACGCCGCAAGTCGGGCGAGCGAACGAGCTCACGGTTTCATAATAATCGTCGAGGGTTGCGAACAGAGAAAGAGGCCGAACTGTTGAGCGCCTTACAAACTGTATACGCTCGATGCTCGTACAGAATTCGCGTAAGTAAGTACGTACTGTACTATAGTAGTGGGAGTTTTACGCGAGACATATAGATGCAAATATTCTTTCTCCGAATAAGTAATCTATGCAACTATTATAATTATTATAATAATTATTCGAATAATTAATTAGTGGTATGAAAATGTGAGGATTTATGCAAAGAATTTGGTATAATTGTTTTGCTTGAATTAAATAATATTTATGAATAAATTAATTTTTTTTTTAACGCTCAAATGCAACATAATAAAGTGCACTGGAACAAAAAAATTCATTGATTCAATAAATCCTTCGTTTGCGGGCTGCCAAAAACAAGCATTATCAACTTAATTTCAATTCTAATTCCTCCAATTCTATACGAGATCGAAAATATCGCTTTAAAATAAGCAAAATAATATTTTATTATTTTAATGTTAAATTAGATGTTAAACTAGAGTTATTTCAAAAATACTTCTTTTTGGCAGCCTGCAATAGAATTTTTTTTTAGTGTATGTTAAATTTTTAAAAAATGAAAATTCAGGCTGAATGAAAACTGTGAGCGCCTTACAAACTGTATATGCTTGATGCTCGTACAGAATTCGCGTAAGTAAGTACGTACTGTACTACAGTAGTGGGAGTTTTACGCGAGACATATAGATGCAAATATTCTTTCACCGAATAAGTAATCTATGTAACTAGATTGCGTATTAATCGAAATAAATAGAAATATTCGAATAATTATTTAGTGGTATGAAGATGTGAGGATTTATGCTAAGAATTTGGTATAATTGTTTTGCTTCAATTAAATAATATTTATGAATAAATTAAATTTTTTTTTTAACGCTCAAATGCAACATAATAAAGTGCACTGGAACAAAAAAATTTATTGATTCAATAAATCCTTCGTTTGCGGGCCGCCAAAAACAAGCGTTATCAACTTAAGTTCAATTCTAATTCCTCCAATTCTATACGAGATCGAAAATATCGCTTTAAAATAAGCAAAATAATATTTTATTATTTTAATGTTAAATTAGATGTTAAACTAGAGTTATTTCAAAAATACTTCTTTTTGGCAGCCAGCAATAAAAAAAATTTTTAGTGTATGTTAAATTTTTAAAAAATGAAAATTCGGGCTGAATGAAAACTGTGAGCGCCTTACAAACTGTATATGCTTGATGCTCGTACAGAATTCGCGTAAGTAAGTACGTACTGTACTACAGTAGTGGGAGTTTTACGCGAGACATATAGATGCAAATATTCTTTCACCGAATAAGTAATCTATGTAACTAGATTGCGTATTAATCGAAATAAATAGAAATATTCGAATAATTATTTAGTGGTATGAAAATGTGAGGATTTATGCAAAGAATTTGGTATAATTGTTTTGCTTGAATTAAATAATATTTATGAATAAATTAAATTTTTTTTTAACGCTCAAATGCAACATAATAAAGTGCACTGGGACAAAAAAATTCATTGATTCAATAAATCCTTCGTTTGCGGGCCGCCAAACACAAGCGTTATCAACTTAAGTTCAATTCTAATTCCTTCAATTCTATACGAGATCGAAAATATCGCTTTAAAATAAGCAAAATAATATTTTATTATTTTAATGTTAAATTAGATGTTAAACTAGAGTTATTTCAAAAATACTTCTTTTTGGCAGCCGGCAATAGAATTTTTTTTTAGTGTATGTTAAATTTTTAAAAAATGAAAATTCAGGCTGAATGAAAACTGTGAGCGCCTTACAAACTGTATACGCTCGATGCTCGTACAGAATTCGCGTAAGTAAGTACGTACTGTACTACAGTAGTGGGAGTTTTACGCGAGACATATAGATGCAAATATTCTTTCACCGAATAAGTAATCTATGCATCTAGATTACGTATTAATCGAATTAAATAGAAATATTCGAATAATTATTTAGTGGTATGAAGATGTGAAGGATTTATGCTAAGAATTTGGTCTAATTGTTTTGCTTGAATTAAGTAGTACTTATGAACCGGCAGCAGTGGACACGCGGTCGGTGTGTGGCTTCGGCGGTCCCCAGAGTTAAGCAGCATTATTTGCGGTCATAACTTGGATGGGTGACCGCTTAGCCTTGCACTGGTTTGCGCGCCAACTGCTGAGCGGGAGGCAGTTTTTCTGAGTTTCTAATTTATTCTCATAAAGTAGAAACTCAGTAAAAATAAAGCCGACTGTATCGGCCAGGTTTTCCGCAGTTTACCTGTGCCCTCGTGCAAATGCGATACAGTAGTACATTAGGATGAGTGGCTGCGGACAACACTCTAAAGGGGTCTCTATGAAGGAACGGGGAAAAGGGGAGAGAGGGAACGTAAAAGCCTGAAGAAGGCATACGGAAGAAACCAATAATAAAAAATAATAAAAAAAGTAATACTTATGAATAAATAAAAAGAATAATAATTTTAAAAATACTCAAACGCAACATAATAAAGTACACTAAAAAAAAAATTAATTTCAATTCTAATTCCTCCAATTCTATACGAGATCGAAAATATCGCTTTAAAATAAGCAAAATAATATTTTATTATTTTAATGTTAAATTAGATGTTAAACTAGAGTTATTTCAAAAATACTTCTTTTTGGCAGCCTGCAATAGAATTTTTTTTTAGTGGATGTTAAATTTTTAAAAAATGAAAATTCAGGCTGAATGAAAACTGTGAGCGCCTTACAAACTGTATATGCTCGATGCTCGTACAGAATTCGCGTAAGTAAGTACGTACTGTACTACAGTAGTGGGAGTTTTACGCGAGACATATAGATGCAAATATTCTTTCACCGAGTGAGTAAAGTATGCAACTAGATTGCGCATTAATCGAATTAAATAGAAATATTCGAATAATTATATAGTGTTATGAAGATGTGAAGGATTTATGCTAAGAATTTGGTCTAATTGTTTTGCTCGAATTAAGTAATACTTATGAATAAATAAAAAGAATAATAATTTAAAAAAAACACTTAAACGCAACATAATAAAGTACACTAAAAAAAAAACTTAATTTCAATTCTAATTCCTCCAATTCTATACGAGATCGAAAATATCGCTTTAAAATAAGCAAAATAATATTTTATTATTTTAATGTTAAATTAGATGTTAAACTAGAGTTATTTCAAAAATACTTCTTTTTGGCAGCCTGCAATAGAATTTTTTTTTAGTGTATGTTAAATTTAAAAAAAAATGAAAATTCTGGCTGAATGAAAACTGTGAGCGCCTTACAAACTGTATACGCTCGATGCTCGTACAGAATTCGCGTAAGTAAGTACGTACTGTACTACAGTAGTGGGAGTTTTACGCGAGACATATAGATGCAAATATTCTTTCACCGAATAAGTAATATGCAACTGATTGCACATTAATCGAATTAAATAGAAATATTCGAATAATTATTTAGTGGTATGAAGATGTGAGAATTTATGCAAAGAATTTGGTCTAATTGTTTTGCTTGAATTAAATAATATTTATGAATAAATTTAAAAAAAAATAATTAAAAAAAAAACGCTCAAATGCAACATAATAAAGTGCACTGGAAAAAAAATTCATTGATTCAATAAATCCGTTTGCAGGCTGCCAAAAACAAGCGTTATCAACTTAAGGAGGTTGGAGCACTCCACACTAGTCAAATCAGTGCTAAATTTTTAAAAGCATTTCTACAATTTCAGATGGTTTAATAATCTGTTCCAAGGTGTTAATCACATAGCAGCATTAGTTCTTGATATTCAAATACATTCACAGCTGTGATATCAACAGTAAATCGATCAATATCTGCAAATTTCCGATGTTATGTTTTTTCATTCAGTTTTTTAAAAGGGTAAACTGTAATATCAGTCCGATTATGACGACCAATAGCTCATTTTGTTCACTAAAAGATATTCTATCGATTAGCCGTCTATTTTTTAAAATCGTATTAGTAGTTCAAAAGATACAACCGTTTGTTTATCCTATCATAACCTAACATCAAGTATACAAATGGCTGTGACTTTTGAACGCCTGATACTATAGAATATCCGGACGGTCAATCGATTAAGGATCTTCCACTGATCAAAATGAGCTATGTTTCTTCATAATCGGACTGATATTACGGTTTACCCTTTTACAAAACTCGATGAAAAAACATGACAACGGAAATTTGGAGATATTGATCGATTTACTGTTCATATGACTGCTGTGAATTTATTTTAATATCAAGAACTAATGCTGCTATGTGATTAACACCTTGGAACAGATTGTTAAACCAGCTGAAATTGTAGAAACGCTTTAAAAAATTTAGCACTGATTTGACTAGTGTGGAGCGCTCCAACCTCCTTAAGTTCAATTCTAATTCCTCCAATTCTATACGAGATCGAAAATATCACTTTAAAATAAACAAAATAATATTTTATTATTTTAATGTTAAATTAGATGTTAAACTAGTTCAATGTTAAACTAGAGTTAATTAAAAAGTACTTCTTTTTGGCAGCCCGCAATAGAATTTTTTTTTTAGTGTATGTTAAATTTAAAAAAATGAAAATTCAGGCTGAAACACTGCGTTCGATGGCCAATTGGCAAAGTATAATGTAAGCCAATAGAAATTATAATTATAATTATAATTTGCAATATACAGACCAAAATAATAATGTAAATTTAGTTAATAAATTACAATTAGTGCTACTAACATTTATGTGGATTAAATAAATCCTATTAGATAGGATATTATTTAAATTAATTTATTTCTTTAATTGACGATCTAGTGAGATTTTATGTATGCAACTAGAGTAATGTATGCAACTAGATTGCGCATCAATCGAATTAAATAGAAATATTCGAATAATTATTTAGTGTTATGAAGATGTGAGAATTTATGCAAAAAATTTGATCTAATTTTTTTGCTTGAATTAAATAATATTTATGAATAAATAAAAATAATAATAATAATGAAATAAAATGAAAGGAATATATGCTAAGTGTATTCTAATTGTACGTAACATGCAGTTCTAATTATATACGATATAAAATAATAAACATTTATGGAACTATATTGCCTATTATTCAAATTAAATATAAATATTCGAATAATAATTTGGTGCTATGATGTGAGATATTTCTGAATACATTTTTTTTTCCCATCCAATCGATGATAATTATTATTGTATATTGTAAATAATTAATTAGCTGCAATTACTTTATATGAATTTTGTTACTGAAGTTATGTGATAATTTCTCAAAATATTTGAACTTTCTCTCATTCATTTAATCCCGGATCTGAAAGAGCGATTTAAAAATATTGCCTAACTCACGTAGAACGTCTTCATATTATATGCAAAGTTTTGTCGTCACATCAACACAATAGAATATAATATAAGAATATAGTCATCCTTGGTAAATCATCTTCTACACGTGTTCAAGTTCTCGAACTGTCGTTCGGTACAACAATCGATGTAGGACGATGAAATCCACAGGGTATACGTGTCGAAATATAGAACTCGATCGCGCGATGACGCGTCTACAAATTCTTTAGCAATATCCATAGTGTGTTGGGATTCCAAGGCGTAATAGGCGGGAATCTCATTGCGATCTTGAACTGGGCATACCAAAGACACGTCTCGGCTACGCACATGTTTTACATCCGGCGACGAGTTGGATGATTCACGAAAAAAAATATATTACCAAATATATATATATTTTTTTTCCCTGACCCTTCCAATTCGCTCCATAATTTTTTATACTCGAAATTTTATTTTTTTATAGAATTCTATATGAATTAAAAAGATTATTAATTAATTTATAATTAATTATTATAATATAATAAATTATTAATTATTTATTTTTATTTTTTTTTATGCTCGAAAAAAACTTGCAATTTTTTTTCGATTTTTTTTATTTAAACTTTTTTTTTTTCATAAATTTTTTAAATAAAATTTTGGCGGTGTAATTTAAAAATTTGAAATTATTCTTAAAAATACTGAATTAGATATAAAAATGTTTGAGCTACAACATTTTATACATAACGTAAGATTATTTTAGAATTTTTTATACTCTAAATTTTATTTTTTAATAAAATTCTATATAAATTTAATAAATTGGTAATTAATTTATAATTTATTGATTATTTATTTTAATTTTTTTATATGCTCGAAAAAAACACTTTTAATTTCTTTTGAGATTTTTTTTACTTAAACTTTTATTGTTCATAAATTTTTTAAATAAAATTTTGGCGATCCGATTTAAAAATTTGAAATCATTCTTAAAAATACTGAATTAGATATAAAAATTTTTGAGCTATGACTCAGAATGGGCAAACGTTTGTGTTGATATTTTAAGTCATTTTTTCGAAAAAAAAGCCCTTGAAAATGAAAAGAAATGAAACAAGATGCCAGTTTATGGTTGGTTGTGGTGTAAGCATTTTATACATAACGTAAGATTATTTTAGAATTTTTGATACTAGAAATTTTGTTTTTTAATAAAATTCTATATAAATTGAATAAATTGTTAATTAATTTATAATTTATTAATTATTTATTTTTATTATTTTATATGCTCGAAAAAATACTTTTAATTTCTTTTTTAGGTTTTTTTTCATAAATTTTTTAAACAAAATTTTGGCAATCCAATTAAAAAATTTGACATTCTTAAAAACACTGTATTAGATATAAACATTTTTTAAATAGAATTCTGTCTAAATTTAATAAATTATTAATTAATGTATAATTTATTAATTATTTATTTTTATTTTTATTTATATGGGGTACTCCCATATAAATATGACATAATGGGGATGAAATCTCTGCGGCTTTTAATGTCTTTTTTTAAAATTCCTAACAGGTTCATGGAATCCGCTTCAACTTCTCCATCAGCGACGGCAAAAGTCTAACCGGGCGTGACTTCTTGAAGGAAAAGGGGAGGGTCCTTGAAAAGGGGATTTTTACCAGTGAGACACGTACCGAGGCCAAGAACCATCGTTGCGACGATTTGCCAGCGAATTTTTCGGGGATTCCCGGATGTCTGGCTAAGAGGATATATCCTGCCGACAAGAATTTATAATAATCATAATATGACGCTGGAGTTTGTATCAAGAGGCGTTTAGACAGACACTACAGAATTTCCCATGTCATTCGACGTCGACTCATCACGGAATGATATGTGAAATGGAATAGAGTGTGGTACTGAGACATGACGTGGAAATGTTGAGAATGTTCGTTCTCAGTTTGTGTAAGGTCACATCTTGTTCAGTTATTTTTTTCTCTTTTTTTTTTACAACATCCTGGAATTTAACAAAAAAAATATTGAAATACACAAATGGACGGAAAATTTTAATGAATAAATCCCCATTAATTCATGAGATATAGTTTTCAGTACAATTTGTTTTGTTATTATGATTTCATAATAATAATATGTAGTGATTATAAAATAGAGTGTAAACATTTGAATAGCTGAAAAAAATACTAATTTTCGCTTTAATATTGCAAGAAATAGTGAAAAAATGGAAGAAATAAGTAATGCATTACTTATTTTTTTCCATTTTTTCAAAAGGATTACCGTGAATTTTTATTGAAAAATAATAATTTTTGCAGCCATTCCAAAGTTCAATCATCGTATTACAATCGCTACATGATATTATTATAAAATCATAATTACAGAGCTGATCGTATCATTATCATTATTTCTATAAGTATTAGGCATTTACAACTCTGATCGCAATGGATAATTTTATTTGTACTCGGTAAAAGAAAATTTGAAATTTTTGTACTTGCGACGAAAATCTGTTGTTCACTAAAATAAGCAGAATTTTTTTGTTACCGCTACAGAAAATTTGTGCTTGATTGTCAGTTTTAGAAAAAAAAATAATAATAATAATTTTTTATAAGGAAAATGCTAAGAAAAAGGTTATAATTGAAATTTGTTAAGGAGAAATCCGTATAAATAAACAAACAAACAAACAAACAAAAAAAATAGAAAGATACAAATGGGGAGTTGGTTGGTGGCGTTGACGCCGCATGGACGTGGACGGCAGGGTCCGGTGTTTTTGGAAAATATTTGGTGGACGAAACAGAGGCCACCATTAAAAGGCATACCAAAGTGACAGGAATAAGACACAGTATACGGGAAAGTGTTATCTGAAGGAAATATTATGTGCTGACCAAGACTGAGAACTTTTTGTGTGGCTTTCCTGCGTGAGGTTAGCCGGCCAGGAATAGGGCAAGATGGCGGCGAGAAATTTGGAAATAAGAAAGCAGCGCTAGATGGTGCTGAAACACGGAAATTTACAGTCGATAAGGAAGGGAACGGAGACCCGTTTGCCAACAACAACCGACCAGAGTAGAAGATATACGGAAAATCGAGAAGAAAATTAAGGAAAGTAGCTGGAAACAGAAATGTTGCAGGAGATGCTGGGAAAAATTCCGGTTATGCGGAAGAAGAGAACATCTGGAATCAAGAACATGGAGGAAATAGTGAAATTGAGAGGGAACATTATAAGAAAAGCATTATGGAGAAATAGAAGAGAAGAGAATTAAAGAAGAAAAGAGATACGGAAATTCGCAGTCGATAAGGAAGGGAACGGAGACCCGTTAGCCAACATCAACCGACCAGGGTAGAAGATATACGGAAAATCGAGAAGAAAATAAAGGAAAGTAGCTAGAAACAGAAATGTTGCAGGAGATGCTGGGAAAAAATCCGGATATGCGGAAGAAGAGAACATCTGGAATCAAGAACATGGAGGAAATAGTGAAATTGAGAGGGAACATTATAAGAAAAGCATTGTGGAAAAATAAAAGAGAAGAGAACTAAAGAAGAAACGGGAAGAAGATAGCAGGGAAACAATATTTTGGGAAAGTCTACATCAACGGAACAACGAGAAAAGGATAATCGGAAATGTCAACAGCGACGGAAGAACGAGGGAAGAAGGGGAAAGAAGACAATAGCGAAACAATATTTTGGAAATGTGAACATCGAGGGAATAATGAAAAAAGGATACAGATTATGAGCCTTTCAGAGGAAATTTGAGAGGACTATGGTGATTGGGCAAGATGGCGGCGAGAAATTTGGAAATAAGAAAGCAGCGGTAGATGGTGCTGAAGCACGGAAATTTACGGTCGATAAGGAAGGGAACGGAGATCCGTTAGCCAACAACAACCGACCAGAGTAGAAGATATACGGAAAATCGAGAAGAAAATGAAGGAAAGTAGCTGGAAACAGAAATGTTGCAGGAGATGCTGGGAAAAATTCCGGTTATGCGGAAGAAGAGAACATCTGGAATCAAGAACATGGAGGAAATAGTGAAATTGAGAGGGAACATTATAAGAAAAGCATTGTGGAGAAATAGAAGAGAAGAGAATTAAAGAAGAAAAGAGATACGGAAATTCGCAGTCGATAAGGAAGGGAACGGAGACCCGTTTGCCAACAACAACCGACCAGGGTAGAAGATATACGGAAAATCGAGAAGAAAATAAAGGAAAGTAGCTGGAAACAGAAATGTTGCAGGAGATGCTGGGAAAAAATCCGGATATGCGGAAGAAGAGAACATCTGGAATCAAGAACATGGAGGAAATAGTGAAATTGAGAGGGAACATTATAAGAAAAGCATTGTGGAGAAATAAAAGAGTAGAGAACTAAAGAAGAAACGGGAAGAAGATAGCAGGGAAACAATTTTTTGGGAAAGTCTACATCAACGGAACAACGAGAAAAGGATAATCGGAAATGTCAACAGCGACGGAATGAACGAGGGAAGAAGGGGAAAGAAGACAATAGCGAAACAATATTTTGGAAAAGTGAACATCGAGGGAATAATGAAAAAAGGATACAGATTATGAGCCTTTCAGAGGAAATTTGAGAGGACTATGGTGATTTAAAAAAATAGCGAGAAAAGCGGAAACAGAAGACTAAATGGGAGAGAGTTATTTTGCGTTTTGTTGGTATAGAGTCTAAGCGAATTGTATATTTGGCAATACCAAAAATGTATTTTTGATAACAGATTCTATGAGGATTATATGTATGGGAAGGGAAACTGTAAACACCCAATAGGGTATACATGGAAATAAAATTCAGTTTTTCTTGCATTTTTCTGGAGCCCTATCGTTATTTTTTTGTATTTTAGCGCCATACCTAGTTCTATACGGCTTATGAGCCCCCATTTTATAAACGTTTCAACCGACGAGAGCCCGAGTAAGGCCATTCGGTTTCATTCAATTTTTTTCCACTACACAAAAGGTTTGTCGTTTGTATTCCTTTAATAATCTGTACTCTGTGTATGCTATAAATAAACGAATTAAAAAAAAACATGGAAATAAAACTACTACTACTACTACTACTAGAAAGATACAAATGAAAATTAAAACAAAAATATTCTATAAGATTAATAAAATGTTTCTGTAAACGTTTGACGACAACAATTTTTTTATCAAAAGAAAATGTAGGTTTAATATGTAGTAATAAATATAAACGAAGAATATAACACAAGACATAAAACACTAAAACAATAAGCCGGGAAATCAAATCGATATTTGTGAAAAAGCTGTTAAAATAATTATGGACATGTGTGAGCAACAAATTACTGTACAATACAGAACAATTTTTTTTACCGTCCAGAAGAATTCTAATTTAATCTTATGATTCTATAAATTGAATATCTGATGCAGAATTATATACAAAGATGTTCAGATAATTTCTTCATTGACATATCAGTGATAAATAACATCTGAAATTCTTTTTATCACAGCAATGAAAAGGGAGAACGATAAAGAGAGGAAGAAGAGTAAAAAAGAAGAAGCCCAAAAACATTTCTCATCAGATGCCCCTAAAGTATTTGTGAGGGAATAAAAAAGAGAGGAAGACAGAGAGAGAGAGAGGAAAAAGTTTATTGAGCGGTCCAACGCGTTCGGATATTTTTAGCGAGTCTGCATCAGTGCAACCTCAGCAGCTACATCGTCATCGCGCTGGACAGAGAACTCGCGAAATGAATTTCGTGCAAACTCGTTAGGCCGTCAGGTCGTCGACACTGAACTTGTGTATATACGTATAGTCACTTAAGGTTTTGTGAGGTCAAGCTTCTCACAAGGAAGTACTTGAATACAAAGAAAAAAAAAAATGAAAACCAGATATCCCAGAATTTTCAGTAAGATTCTTTATTACAACACGCGACGAATACGAACTTTATGGTTTCTCCCATAAGCACCATAAAGTGTTGTGCAATATTTTTATAGCACCAGATATTTTTGTTCAATTCTCCAACATTACACTTTTATACATTTTATATCATTAATAGCTGTATGCTAAATACGATTATTAAAAATTTCAGTCTTCAGAACAATATTTTTTAACATTTGTGATTGGGAGACTTTTTTTGCAAAGAAATATATGAATTTAACTTAGGTAACAATATTAAGTGTTTTTTTTATTGGTTCAATTGGTAAAAATCGAGCTGGAAATTGTAGCGAAAATTAAACCAGCGACGAAGATTTTTATTTAAGATGCTAATTTTCTTCTTAAGGATTTAAGTAATGTACCTAAATTGCTAAAATTCTCAGTTTTTTTATTCGAGCTGAAAACTGCTCCAAGGGTCAATCTGTCAAATCGATTTTTTTTATATCGATAAAAAAAGCTTCAGCAAAATTCTAAAATAATCTTGCGTTATGTATAAAATGTTTACGCAATGATGTAATACTGGAATCGCAATAATGATTTTATTTCGAAAAAATGGCTTAAAAAATCGAAGCAAACCCATTCTAGGTTAGAGCTCAACAAATTTTTATATCTAAGACAGGATTTTTTAGAATAATTTCAAATTTTTTAATTGAGCCACAAAATTTATGTTTGAAAAATTCATAAATAAAAAGTATCAGTCAAAAAAATCTGTAAAAAATTTAAAGTGTTTTTTCGAGGATATAGAATAGTATAAAAAATTATGGAGCGAATTGGATGGGGTGAGAATATTTGGAGAACTTGCGAATTTCTGATCATACAATAAAAAGCGCCATTTTTTTAAAAATGCGAAGGCCAACTTGAAATTTACAGATTACCTTCTCAGATAGATATATAAAATTTTAAAAAAAGTTTCGTTCGAATAAATTAATATCTTTTTGAAAAAAGTCATTCTTAAGGCTTTTGGTCAAAAGCTAATTAAGTTTTTTTTTTAAATGGCGATATTTTTTTTTTGGAAAGCGCGAAATATTTCCTATCGAAATACTGTTAAAAGAAAATCATTTATATAAATTTTCGCACCTTCCCACGGTTCTAAAGTATTGGAGACGTCAAAATTGAAAAATGTTCATTTCCGTGTAGTTAAGTGCAAAAAATAGTAAAAAATCTGAAAATTTGGCTTAAAATGTACGTCTTTATGAGTAGTATGTTAGAGATTTTTTCGTAAAAAATAAAAAAGTCCAAATTTTTGAAAAATCGATGTTTATGTTTATTAATAAAAAATCAATGCTTCGGTTGAACTTTTTTTTTTTAAATTGACATAAAAATATACTTCAAAATAAAAAAACTTTTATACATGTTTTTTTACGATATGATTTATATCCAAGAAGATACGTGCATTCGAAAGTTTTTAAGTAAACGCAATTTTCAAAATTAACAAGTGCGCGAAATATGCGATGAAAATTTTGAAAAAAAAATGGAGCGAGATCCATTCATTGGGTTTAATGATTAAAAAAATAATCAATTAAAACTAATCATAAAAGGTGGTCCGATACGTGTACACCAAATATATATGTATATATTTTCCCTGACCCTTCCAATTCGCTCCATAATTCTTTGTACTCGAAATTTTATTTTTTAATAAAATTCTATATGAATAAAAAAAATTATTAATTGATTTATAATTTTATAATTATTTTTTTAAATTTTTTATATGCTCGTAAAAACACTTTTAATGTCTTTTTAGATTTTTTTTACTTGAACTTTTTTTTTTTAAATAAAATTTTGGCGATACAATTAGAAAATTTGAAATGATTCTTAAAAATACTGTATTAGATATAAAAATTTTTGAGCTATGACCCAGAATGGACAAACGTTTGCGTCGATATTTTGTCAATTTTTCGAAAAATTAATTAAGTTTATTAATGAAAAATCAATGCTTCGGAGTTAAACAATTTAAAAAATAAATTGACATAAAAATATATTTCAAAATAAAAAAACTTTTATACATGTTTTTTTACGATATGATTTATATCCAAGAAGATACGTGCATTCGAAAGTTTTTAAGTAAACGCAATTTTCAAAATTAACAAGTGCGCGAAATATGCGATGAAAATGAAAATGGAGCGAGATCCATTCATTGGGTTTAATGATTAAAAAAATAATCAATTAAAACTAATCATAAAAGGTGTTTAATGCCCCATATATATATGCATATTCATGGGAGCACCAGAGTAAACAGCAACAGAGTATCGTTATAAATACACGAGTACAGTACTGTACTCGCCGGCGGCGGCGCTAGCAGCTAACTTTCCCTTTTGACGGATCCTCGGTCTGGGTTCTCGAGTCTCTGGGTCTGAAAGTGCACGAGTACCGAACGAGTCGGCGCAGAGACTCAGAGACACCGGCCTCGAGTACGATTCGCCACCGTTCGATTCGTACGAAACCAATGAACGAAAGGATTCGTCGGTTTTGTACCAACAAATCGCACTCAATTATACGGAGATGAGGTAAAAAAATGCGTCACGCGCATCATTCTGCCTGAGAGATCGTTCTTCACGAATGCTGATGCCGAGCGCCATCAGAATTTCCCTGAAACAGGTGGCTTTCACTTCCACGAGTGAGTGCGAGCGAGCAAACGAATACGGGAGTATAGAGAGGCCCTCTCCTCTGTCTCTGAAGGCCGCCAGTGCTGCCTCGTTCTCTCGCCTCTCTTCGTTGCGCCAGATATGCCACGCTTGCGCGGGGTTTTCGATCGGCACGTCCTGTGGGCCCCTCGGCATAATATCCGAAACTGAAGAAGACGAAAGTAGAAAACACCAAGTAAAAGTGTCGACGAACTTTACGTTCGATTCATTCTTAGATGAGCTCGACTATTTTTTATTCGCCATTTGAAACCAAGAAATTTAAAGGGCTAAAGATGTTTTTGAAAATGTTTCAGATGTTCTTTAACTTTTTTGTTTGAAAATGTTTCAAATATTTTTCAACTTTTTTGGTTGACAATATTTTAAATATTTTTCAACTTTTTTGGTTCAAAATATTTCAAATATTTTTCAACTTTTTTGTTTGGAAATATTTCATATATTTTTCAACTTTTTTGGTTGAAACTATTTCAAATATTTTTCAACTTTTTTGGTTGAAAATATTTCGAATATTTTTCAACTTTATGTTTGAAAATATTTCAAATATTTTTCAACTTTATGTTTGAAAATATTTCAAATGATTTTCAACTTTATGTTTGAAAATATTTCAAATATTTTTCAACTTTATTTTTGAAAATATTTCAAATGTTTTTCAACTTTTTTGGTTGAAAATATTTCAAATATTTTTCAAGTTTTTTGTTTGGAAATATTTTAAATATTTTTCAACTTTTTTGTGTGAATCTATTTCATATATTTTTCAACTTTTTCCGTTGAAAATATTTCATAGATTTTTCAACTTTTTTGTGTGAAAATATTTCAAATATTTTTCAACTTTTTTGTTTGAAAATATTTCATATATTTTTCAACTGTTTTGTGTGAAAATATTTCATATATTTTTCAACTTTTTTGTTTCAAAATATTTCAAATATTTTTCAACTTTTTTGGTTGAAAATATTTCAAATATTTTTCAACTTTTTTGTTTGGAAATATTTCAAATATTTTTCAACTTTTTTGCGTGAAAATATTTCAAATATTTTTCAACTTTTTTGGTTGAAATATGAAAATTTTTGTTTAAAGATATAAATGTATCAATTTTTTTCAATATATGTTCGAGATATATGAAATTCACCGTCCAAAAAAATTCTTGAAGTACATTTTACAGAAATATATCGAATGTAAACAATTGGTTGTGAAAAATATGTTTTATGTACAAAATGTCTATTTTCGCTGAAGATCTGAACTATAATTTTCAAAATCGAATGAAAACTATACTTGAAATACTTGAAACTAAAAGTAATTTGTACTCGAATATTCTACCGAGGTTTGATTCAGACTCATAATAATAGCAATCCATAATTCATAAGAATAATAATAATCATTATAGTTCTGCGATTACCTTCTATTTACTGGATGTGCCAAATCGACGTAATAGTGTTTGAATCATTACAGTAAATTGGATTGTGTAAGTGCAGTCTGTAATATATTGCATGGTCAATTTAGATGAAGACAATGACACTGATAGCGAGTAAATGGTTGAATTCAGTAACTTCAAGACTTTAATACCTTCTCGAACGATAAATAATTAACAAGTTAGAAAAAAATTTGTAACAAACGTTAAAATTTTTATTTCTTCCCAAATGAATTCACTAATTTTCTATGTGCACTCTTAATTCACTTTTCAATAAAAAAAACTGTGTTTAATAATCCCAAAATTATTTTTTTTTAAATACGGAACCTTTCTATAAAAACTTATAAAAAATTGCGACTTTTCAACATACCACAAATCAAAAGTATAATTTATAAAAATGAAAAAAATATTTATGTATTCATTAAAAAAAGTCAATAATAATTTTGTTAGAAATTTTTTTAATAAATTGATTAATAACTTATTAACATTACAATTCTAAAAAATCAATATTTCCACTATCATCCACATTTTTTTTTTTCAGATTTTTGTTCTGGCCCTAAGTTTTGAAAATTCTAATCCAACTTTCAGTTGGGAATGTATGTGCAATACATTCTTACTGTGCAATGTTTCAATATTGTACACCAAGAGAAAAAGTTTCATTGATTCACGGAAATCTTTGCCAATGAAATGAAATACTTGAATTTCAATACTATCTTTTCTTTGAATGATCTCAAACTCAATGAAAAGTAGTGACATTATTCGAAGAAACATTTCTTTAAACCAATGAACCTTTTTCATTGATTTCAAAGATATCGTCTCTGATTCAATGAAACCTTCTTCTTACCACCTCAAAATTTCAAAACCTATTTTTTCCTGAAGTACGCGGCAGATAAAGCTCAAATTTTGTGAGTATGTAAGGAAGTACGGCAGAAATAGCCTAAGCTTCTGGCTCCTCGAAACTCGAAGCCGTTCGTTCGGGAGAACCGGAAAACAAAAAAGTGAGGTTAGGCGAGAGAGAGAGATCAATGAAAACGTTTCTTTGAACCAATGAAAACGTCTCTTTAAAACAATGAAACTGTTTCTTTATTTACAGGCAATGAAATGTTCTCTTTGAAATTCAAATGCACTATTTCATTGAAATCAAAGAAATATTTCGTTGAAATCAATGAAAAAAAAATCTATCCACCCATCGGCGTCAATAAAATCTTTTTTCTGGGTGTATGTGTCAAAGATTTCAAAGCGAAGTAAAGAAATTAGGCCCACAAAAAGCCACCGGAACTGACAGGCGAAAATCATACTGTCACTTCCAATTGCAAGGGGAGCATAAACAGTTGGCTAAAAGTGTGGATCTTTGGTATACACTGTGCAGCAGTAGACCCGAGGCTGCTGCGGCAAGAATCGCGTCAGAATTTCCCTGAAACCGCTAGCTTTCACTTCTTACGGCGTTCGTGCTTGCTGTAGAACGCTACTAAGGCACTACACTTCTATACATAGCGTGTATACACATATATAATATATATATATATATATTTCTTCACGTGTTGTTGTTGCTGCTGTAGGTACGTACAACTATAATAGCTAGTCTCGAGAAGAGTGGTGGCTTTGACGGTGTGCAACACACCCAAGAGGTGCGAGGAGTGTAGTTGGCACCGTCTTACAGACCTACAGAGGTGTATACTGTTGTTCTTAACTGTTGTAGCCTAGGATTATTCTCTCGGTTCTCGACTTCATCGCAAGTTCTCCAGACATCAGCGGTTTTTCACGCTGCGAAACGTGAGCGATGGAGACCAGAGTGATTGAGAGACTCGGATAGACAATTCGAGATTGTCTTTTTTTATTTTTTCAGAGTTAACTGCAGTTATATGTTTTGGTGCTGATGTTGCTACACTGCGAAAGGCGGATCTTCACGAAAAGCGAGGAGTCTGGAATTAGATATTATAAATATCGTTTCGTCATAGATAATTAATGGAGAAAGCAATGGAGTTTTTTTGGTTGAAAATATTTCAAATATTTTTCAACTTTTTTGTGTGAAAATATTTCATATGTTTTTCAACTTTTTTGTTTCGAAATATTTCAAATGTTTTTCAACTTTTTGTTTGGAAATATTTCAAATGTTTTTCAACTTTTTGTTTGGAAATATTTCAAATGTTTTTCAACTTTTTTGTGTGAAAATATTTCATGTATTTTTCAACTTTTTTGTGTGAAAATATTTCAAATATTTTTCAACTTTTTTGTGTGAAGATGTTTCAAATATTTTTCAACTTTTTTGTGTGAAAATATTTCAAATATTTTTCAACTTTTTTGTTTGGAAATATTTCAAATGTTTTTCAACTTTTTTTATTGAAATATGAAAATTTTAGTTTGAAGATATAAAGGTATAATTTTTTTAAATATAATATGTTTGAGATATATGAAATCCACCGGACAAATAATCAAATTCTTGAAGTATATTTTCCAGAAATATAACGAATGTAAAAAATTGTTTGTGAAAAATATATTCTTGATATATTATATTTAGGGTCGAAATTAATTAATTTTTTAAACATGTTGAGTGTACTGAATTTTTTTGTGAAAAATATGTTTTATATACAAAATGTATATTTTTGCTTTTTTTATGGGGTTATTTTCATGTTTTATTTTTATTTATTTCATTATTCGATCAGACAAGATCTGAAGTGTAATTTTCAAAATACGAGTAAAAACAATACTTGAAATATTTGAAACTAAAAGTAATTTGTACTCGAATATTTTATCGAATGAACTGTAGTTATATGTTTTGGTGCTGATGTTGCTACACAGCAAAAGGCTGGATCTTCACGAAAAGCTGGGAGTCTAGAATTAGATATTATAGATATTGTTCCGTCATAGATAATTAATGGAGAAAGTAATTGAGTTGTAGATATATAATAGAACTTTTCATCAAATAGCTTAGGATCAAGATTTATGTGACAGAATTGTTAATAATAATTTTTGCAGAAAAATTGAAATATTTGCGATTAGTTATTTTTGCAGAAAAATTAAAATATTTGCAATTCGTTATTTTTGCAGAAAAATTGAAATATTTGCAAATAGTTATTTTTGCAGAAAAATTGAAATATTTGCAAATAGTTATTTTTGCAGAAAAATTGAAATATTTGCAATTAGTTATTTTTGCAGAAAAATTAAAATATTTGCAATTAGTTATTGTTGCAGAAAAATTGAAATATTTGCAATTAGTTATTTTTGCAGAAAAATTGAAATATTTGCAATTAGTTATTTTTGCAGAAAAATTGAAATGTTTGTAATTAGTTATTTTTTGCAGAAGAATTGAAATACTTGTAAGATTATTATTGGTATTATTGAGGGAAAATATTAACAATTTTTTTTATACTAAAAGAGTAATTTTTAATTGTAGCTTAGGATTATTCTATCAGTTCTCGACTTCGCAAGTTTTTGAGATTGTCTTTTATTTGTAGTTCAGAGTGTCATTAATTCTACTTATATGTAAAACAAAAAAAAATCTAAACACATTTGCATAGAAGAAATTTAAGCTCCTGCTATAAATCCGCCCTTTTTGTATCAAATTTATATTTTCTACAAACCTTAAAATATTTCGTAGTAGTCAACGATTGAAAAAAAAAAAACGTAATTTTCGTTTTTCTAAAAGTCAATTTTGAATCCTCGAATTTTTCTACCCAACATATTAGTACAAAAAGTTTCTATCACGATGACAAGACTAAATTGCATGTCTGGTCAACACTCATGTTATTATGTATAACTAGCGGGGAAAAAAAATAATAATAATAAATTAGCAGCTGAGTTTAACTGCCCAATTCGTGTCGACAGTGGCTAAATATGCTGCCCAACTCACAGATGAAATGGGCAGGTCCAGCAGCATCAGTATCACAGCATCACAGCTGCAACGAGCGAGAGACTTGAACGAGTGGCGAAGTCGTGTGCTCTGCTCTGCTGCTAAAGTTCGTTCTTTGCTCGCTGCCGTCCAGAGATTTCAACGAGTGGAAGAAGAAACTGGTTATGCACGAACGCCTGTTCAGCGTAGGTTGTGCCTCTGGTATCGTACATACATACGTAGGGGAGATGGGGGCAAAAAGGGCAGGGGGGCAAAATGGGTATCGCGACTGAAAATGACAATTGGGGACAAAACGGGCATCGTTTCAACTTTTTCGAACACGACTTTTTTTAATTTCCTGATATTTCTTACTTGAAAATTTCGTAAAATAGTTGGTGATATCAATAAAACAGGCAGAGAGGCAAAACAGGCATCTCGCACGGAAAGAAAGGCTTGGTTGAAACAACCAAGTGCTATGGTTATATATGCGCCAGACAATTAATTGGTTAGACCGACCAATTTCTTGGTTAGGCTACCAATTTCTTGGTTAGGCTACCAATTTCTTGGTTAGGCTGCCAATTTCTTGGTTAGGCTACCAATTTCTTGGTTAGGCTACCAATTTCTTGGTTAGGCTACCAATTTCTTGGTTAGGCTACCAATTTCTTGGTTAGGCTACCAATTTCTTGGTTAGGCTACCAATTTCTTGGTTAGGCTACCAATTTCTTGGTTAGACTAACCAAGTAACTTGGTTAGGCTACCAATTTCTTGGTTAGGCTACCAATTTCTTGGTTAGGCTACCAATTTCTTGGTTAGGCTACCAATTTCTTGGTTAGGCTACCCATTTCTTGATTAGGCTACCAATTTCTTGGTTAGACTAACCAAGTAACTTGGTTAGGCTACCAATTTCTTGGTTAGGCTACCAATTTCTTGGTGAGGCTACCAATTTCTTGGTTAGGCTACCAATTTCTTGGTTAGGCTACCAATTTCTTGATTAGGCTCCCAATTTCTTGGTTAGGCTACCAATTTCTTGGTTAGGCTACCAATTTCTTGGTTAGGCTACCAATTTCTTGGTTAGACTAACCAAGTAACTTGGTTAGGCTACCCATTTCTTGGTTAGGCTACCAATTTCTTGGTTAGGTTACCAATTTCTTGGTTAGGCTACCAATTTCTTAGTTAGGCTACCAATTTCTTGGTTAGGCTACCAATTTCTTGGTTAGGCTACCAATTTCTTGGTTAGGCTACCAATTTATTGGTTAGGCTACCAATTTCTTGGTTAGACTAACCAAGTGACTTGGTAAGCTAACCAAGTGACTTGGTAAGCTAACCAAGTAACTTGGTTAGACCAACCAAGAAATCGGTAGCCTAACAAATTACTTGGTTGGTCTAACCAATTAATTGTCTGGCGCATATATAACCATAGCACTTGGTAGTTCCAACCAAGCCTTTTTACCGTGCGGCCAAATATAAGTATCGGGGTCAAAATTGGCACCAAATCATAAAATGAGAATTACGTTCTAATTGATTTCTTTATGATATACCGACGTTTTTTTTTCAAAGAATTAATTTGATTATAAATTTTTTGAAAAATTCATTTGACTACATTTTTTTCGGAAAAATAATGTGATTATAAATTTTCCGAAAAAGTGATTTACTCAACGAGGTTGAGTAAATCACTTTGTTCATCACCAATTTGACGTATTTTCCACACTTTCTCTATCTAAGGAACGTAAAAAACTGAGTCAATTCGTTTTTACGAAAGTTGAGACTGTGCCCGTTTTGCCCCAATCCCGATTTTTAATGGAGCTGCCCGTTTTGCCCCCCTGCCCGTTTTGCCCCTATCACCCCTACTTGTGAAGAAGAGAACACTTTTGTTTCCATTATTTTTCGTCTCTCTTCTCTCCGATTCTTGCATTTCTCTATATACTATCCTTGTTCGATCACTTTGTCCTTTTCTAGAGCTCGTTTTCGTGTTGCATTGCTCTTTATCTCTGCACGCACCATTCGCAACTCTTTTTTTCTTTCGGATTCTCTCATTCCACTCTCGTCTCGAAACTTTTTTTTTTTCAATCCTTCATTTGATTTTAGGGATGCAGTTAATTTCTTCATCGTCCCTTTTGCTCGATTTTATTCAAGTCTACTTTCTCCAAATTTTCGCCACATGCTCAACAATGTTTATTTCTCAATTCGATACAGCGATTAATTTTTTAATTTTTTTTTTTGTATTTTGTATGGAAATATTTAATTTATTTCTGGTTGAAATCGATATTTGGATATATATTTAACATAATGTTTCAATCATTAACGAAAATTCCTGACGGAATGAAAAAAAAAAATTATTTTGGAGAGTTCTTTATTATTTAAAAGGAAATAAAAATTATTGGAAAAATTTTTATGTTTATAATTTTGTATATTCATATTTGGAGATTTTTTTACGTTCTTTCTGTTATAAGGAATTAATTCAGGGACATTTCTTATGTGATTTTTGTCTGCTTAAAAAAAAAATTCCTTCAAATCGTTACTCTTTTCCTTAAAATAATTTATATAATTGCTAATTTCAATTATAATTAAAATCCCATTTCGTGTAATGTACAGTTAATTTCTAATTTACATTAAAAATAGAAATCAAAGAAATTTTGATGTGCTTTCTAATCTAGGGCCAAAATTAATGATATTTTCCAATAATAATAATAAAGAAAAAAATATATGTTGCAATATTATTTTTTTAAAATTATAATTAATTTTAATTATTATTATTATTATATATATATATATAATTGTATATTATAATCAAAAATGATAATTTATATATAAAATATATAGATTATAATGGAATTTTAATTATAATTTATATATAAAACATATAAATTATAATTAAAAGCCCATTTCGTGTAATGTATTGTTAATTTCTAATTTACAAAAATAAAAATTAAAGAATTTTTTATGTGCTTTCTAATCCAGGGCCAAAATTAATGAAATTTTCCAATAATAATAATAAAGAAAAAAATATATGTTCCAATATTTTTTTTTTTTTAACACGAAAATTTATCTTCAACATATTCAACAAAAAATTATTGGAGCAATAATTTTTTGTGAAGTAAGAAAAAAACAACATTCAAAAATTTCATTTGCTTCGAGCTAAATTGTAATTTAGTTTAATTTTTTCAATTGTACATACCATTAAAAAAAAAAACATAAACAAAAATATTATTTACCGCGAGTTGAACTGAAGAATGTGACTATGCAACAAAGTGGAGATGTACCTCGTAGAAACAACTGTGACGAAGAATGAATGCCATTAAATATGCTGTGAGGAAACTGCTACACGACGTTAATATTAATATCTAGGGCGAAAGAAATCGAGAGAAATCCATGTAGTAGCGTTCGCTCGGTAGACTTCGAGTTCCAACCAAGTTACAGCACACATAGACACATACCAGCGACTCTTATATGCTCTTTCTCTCGTCTCGGGCTCGCAGAGATGTAGTCTCCGTGCAATTTCACACTCTCTCATCATCCTACGTTAAAATTGTACACTTCGTATGGCTACCGTCCGTCCGTCCGTCCTTTCGTTTTGTTTGTCGAGGAAAAGACCGTTGTCCTCGTTTTTCTTCGAGGAAACGTGAAGGCGCGTACATTTAATGGTTAATCGAACACACGCGAGTGTTAACTACGTCCGGCAACGAAACGTTACTTTTTTTTCTCGACAATCTGACCACACGGAATCTTAAAGGATTCTAAGCTTTTTCCTCTTTTCTTATACAATAACCGATTTTTTTTTAAACCATATTGATTGTAATACAAAAAAATTACACATTTGTGTAATTTTTTTTGTGTTTCTTTTTTAAGTTATTAAGTTTATTTTAAAAAATTGTAAAGTAAAAGTTTGCGATAATTCTTGACGGAATGAAAAAAAAACAAATTATTTTGAAGAGTTTTTTTATTATTTAAAAGGAAATATAAATTATTGGAAAAATTTTAATGTTTGCGATTTTGTATATTCATTTTTGGAGATTTTTTACGTTATCTCTGTTATGAACAATTAATTTAGGGACATTTCGTATGCAATTTTTATCTGATTAAAAAAAAAACTTTTTTTCTTCAAATTGTTACTCAGTAAAAAAATTGTAAATCTGTAAAGTTAAAAGCAGCGGTCGTTATTTTCTAAAGTTGCAGACTATTTGAACTGTAAGAAGAAAGTAAGAGTTTGTCTTATGTCTTATCTTTTATATTTTTATCTCAATAAATATAAATAATTTTTTTTTAATTATAACTTTTCAAAAAAAATTTGAACTGTATTGTTTTCAAAACACATTATGCTTAATAAATAATATAAATATCGAGGATTACATCAATGGCATCACTCGACAAGATTGAAATAAGATTACAAATTTTCCTCATTAAAAAAACCATGTAAAAATATGCCTGTGGATTGGTTGTCGCAAATTGAGTTATTATTTCGTGAAATAACTGATATTCATTTTTTCCTATGCCAAATATGAGTCTTTTTACATCAGATCATCCTTAATTTATACTAATTAACTAAATCTCTATTAAAGCGGTTTAAAACCCCTTTTATATTTTAACTTTGGAAACAAACGACAACACTCTTAATAATATTTTGAAAATGAATGTATTTATTGAAAATTCTTTTTCTGATACGGTATATTAAATTTCATTTAATATACAGATATGTTGTAAAATTCCAATAATTATATTATAAATTAAATGAAATTATATATATTGAAAGTTCTTTTGCAGATACGATATATTAAATTTCATTTAATATATCGTTATAATATAAAAATTTGTTATAATATAACAAATATTAATTGATGTATTAATTGATATAAAAATTGAGTTTGTAATATAATTCTTGGAATTTTACAATATATCTATATATTAAATTTTATTTAATATATAGATATATATAATATATTAATATATATAATTGAGTTTATAATATAATTATTGGAATTTTATAATATATCTGTATATTAAATGAAATTTAATATAAAATTTGTTATAATATAACAAATATTAATTGATGTATTAATTGATATACAAAAATTGTTGTAATATTAATATACAGTATACTAAACAGTTAATAAAAATTGAGTTGAAATTTAATATATAGACATATTGTAAAATTCCAGTAATTATATTACAAACTCAATTTTTATTAACTGTTTAGTATACTGTATATTAATATTACAACAATTTTTGTATATCAATTAATACATCAATTAATATTTGTTACATTATAACAAATTTGATATTAAATGTCATTTAATATAGAGATATATCGTAAAATTCCAATAATTATATTATAAACTCAATTTTTATTAAATGTTTAGTATACTGTATATTAATATTACAACAATTAATATTTGTATATTAAATTTATTATACGTGTATCCGCAAAACAACTTTCAATACTTTATATTAACTTTCATACAAAAATTTCAGTGTAGGTCGATCACTGAATTCAGTTTTACAGGTCAGGATCCTCATTGTTAAGATTCCTTCGATGAATATGACATTTCGACAGCGTAAATGCTGCTGGTTCGTCAGTTAAGATATAGCACAGCGCCCCACGAAGCTAATAAAAGTGTTATAAAAAAGTATAGTATATATAATAAATATAAGAGAAATATAGTATATTTAATATAAATTTTTTGAAAAAATTGAGTTTATAATATAATTATTGGAATTTTACAATATATCTGTATATTAAATGAAATTTAATATACAGATATATTGTAAAATTCCAATAATTATATTATAAACTCAATTTTTATTAACTGTTTAGTATACTGTATATTAATATTACAATAATTTTTGTATATCAATTAATACATCAATTAATATTTGTTATATTATAACAAATTTTATATTAAATTTCATTTAATATACAGATATATCGTAAAATTCCAATAATTATATTATAAACTCAATTTTTATTAAATGTTTAGTATACTGTATATTAATATTACAACAATTAATATTTGTATATTAAATTTATTATACGTGTATCCGCAAAAAAACTTCCAAGACTTTATATTAACTTTCATACAAAAATGTCAGTGTAGGTCGATCACTGAATTCAGTTTTACAGGTCAGGATCCTCATTGTTAAGATTCCTTCGATGAATATGACGTTTCGACAGCGTGAATGCTGCTAGTTCGTCAGTTAAGATATAGCACATCGCCCCACGAAGCTAATAAAAGTGTTATAAAAAAGTATAGTATATATAATAAATATAAGAGAAATATAGTATATTTAATATAAATTTTATATTAAATTTCATTTAATATACAGATATATTGTAAAATTCCAATAATTATATTATAAACTCAATTTTTATTAACTGTTTAGTATACTGTATATTAATATTACAATAATTTTTGTATATCAATTAATACATCAATTAATATTTGTTATATTATAACAAATTTTATATTAAATTTCATTGAATATACAGATATATCGTAAAATTCCAATAATTATATTATAAACTCAATTTTTATTAAATGTTTAGTATACTGTATATTAATATTACAACAATTAATATTTGTATATTAAATTTATTATACGTGTATCCGCAAAACAACTTTCAATACTTTATATTAACTTTCATACAAAAATTTCAGTGTAGGTCGATCACTGAATTCAGTTTTACAGGTCAGGATCCTCATTGTTAAGATTCCTTCGAAGAATATGACGTTTCGACAGCGTAAATGCTGCTGGTTCGTCAGTTAAGATATAGCACATCGCCCCACGAAGCTAATAAAAGTGTTATAAAAAAGTATAGTGTGCAGGTATGTTAGATAGGTGCGTCTCGTCACCGACTTATCGGACTTGGGTATTCAAAGCGCGGTGAAGGCAACACTCGAT
Source organism: Ephialtes manifestator (assembly GCA_963970395.1). Taxonomy (NCBI): domain Eukaryota; kingdom Metazoa; phylum Arthropoda; class Insecta; order Hymenoptera; family Ichneumonidae; genus Ephialtes; species Ephialtes manifestator. The sequence continues at coordinate 36,561,647 of OZ019970.1, forward strand.
AAATATATACCGTTAACGTTCGGTCTTGCCTACGTTGTGATACTCGCGTGGTTATATCTATATATTACAGTATAATATACACAGCTATAATACATAAAAGTGTGTGCAAGGCTTTCCTGACCGATAGTATAGAGTAGAAAGGTAGTTGTCCCAATTACTGACCGGAGTTGGAAGTATTTACTTTTCATTGCATCACAGATCTTTTTAAATGTTAACCACATAAGTAATTACAGATTGAGGAAAACTTTCATTGCGCCAATTGAAGTTAATAACGAAAAAATAAAAAATTTCACACGCGTTCTTTCGAATATTTCAAAATATTTCGTTTCTGAATATTTTCCACGATTTTCAATTTTTAAGTGTGTCATCGTCATTTTTAATTCGTCGTTAATGTTAATCTTAAAAACGCCCGAAGAAAGTTAAGTGTACGTCCGAGTTGCCGAATTACGAAATAAAAATTTCTTTTAAATGTCTGTGACCCACTTTTTATACGCGATCAACAGGTGGCAAAGTCTTAGGATTTATTTACTCAAGGTGAAATATTTAAAAATTATTTCATTTTGAGATACAAAATCTTGGCTATTATCCAGGATACCAGTTATTTAAAATCAATTGTCATGCAATTTACTAAATTTTTAATAACACTTGGATAAAAATTTAATTAATTTTGGTACAAAATTATATATCAATAGCTTATTTTAGGCACCATAAAAATGGGTTTATTAATTAATTATTAATTATTAATTAAGAAATAAAAAAAATGTATTATGTGTTTTTTTCATTATTAATAATAATAATATGACATAATTTAAATAAATTAAATTTATTCCATAAAAAATTCTATTTAAATTAAATTTTGTTCATTTCAAATAGATCCTGTATTTAATTAAATCTTGACCGATTTTTCCGAGTGGAAAAATAATTCGAGGAAAAAAATGTTTGTATCGTTATTAAAACCTTTATTAATTTTTCTAGCAGCGGTCAGTAACTGGTACAATCAGCCATATGTAGACATATTACTGCGAAATAAAATGTGCGTGTGTGACATACCTTATCGAGTTGACAGGAGTTCTCAACGTAGGCGGCCCAGCGCCTTCTCCGCAATATGTAGCCTCTCGCTCGCACCTTCTTAAGCAGCACGTACGTCAAAGTTCCCCGATTATTCTCGTACCACAGATATCTTCCATAATCCAGTAATCGCCAATAGAGTCGCAGAGATAGCACGTGAATATATCGTGAAAAAATCCTCTCGATCACAATTTAATTAAAAACCAAATAAGAAAAGTAAAGAAAAAAAAAAAAAGAAACCAACATCAACGACCCAACCGTATGAAGAAGTTGAAGTCGCGTTATAGTGAAAGTATCCGTTCACCGATCGAGCGTGTTTAAATATAAAGAAATCAATCAGTCAACCTTAATATCGATAACCTCCTAATCTACAAATCAATTTCTTATCAAAACAATAAACTTTTTATTTAATTTAATTAATAATCTTCACCGCACTTTATTTTAAATATATTACCGCACGTTGTGATTGTGGATTAATTTGTTTTTTTTAAATCCGAAATTATTGTTTATAGGTTCGAGGAAAAAATAAACTACGAAAATTCACGTTGACACGAGACGATTGGACGTTTGTGATCTCACTGTCCGGACATGTCGCGGATGATTGTCAAAGACCCGCTGCTTGCTGCTTGGGCCAGGCGCGCGGACAGCCTTGCCGTGAGTGAGAGTTACAAGACGTTCACCATCTTGGTGAACACACACCAGTTGGAGTGGTGAACGCAGTGGCGCGCATGCGCCGTTATCCATATTCCTCGTCGGTGCCCCATCGTTGATCCCCGTCGAAGCTGTTGCCTGTTGCCTTTGCCTTCCTTGCGACCATTCGGGTTCGGCTGGCGTGACGTCAGAAATAGGACAAGGCGCTGCTGGCCTTTGGGTAGTCACAACCTATAGTGCGACCTCCTCCTCCTCCTCTTCTTCTTCTTCTACTACTAGCAGCCGATCAGCTCGACACTCGGAGGAAAAGCAAGAGAGCACCGCACCAGCAAAAGCAAAAGCAACAGCATCAGCATCAGCAGCGGCAAGAAGAAGGCTGAGAGGGGAGGAACAGGGGGGTAGAGAAGAGGGGCCACTGAACTGTCTTGGTTTTGCGCCTCTCTCTCTCTTTCTTCTGGCGACTGTTCCCCTCTCCCCCGTCGCGCCAAATGTTGGTCGTCTTGTCTGATCCGCACAGGACCTCCACTACTGGCTATATATATAGAATGGATAACTATAGATAGGCCCTTATGTACAATTTCCACCTCACGACGTCCTTATCCAGTTCTGCTTCTTTTGATCCTGATTCTTCTGTTGGGCTATGCCGAGAGTCGAGAGTCGATCTGGAAGGTCTGTAGGTTCCGTTTTAGGGTTATCTATATTTAGGTTGTATTCAAAATATGCGACAATAAGTCATTTTTAAGATTATCGTTAATAATTTGAATTTCTTTGATTACGAAAAAAGAGAATAATTGTTATTAAAATGATGTTTAGAGTAGATCTTTACTTGAATGTTGTCCATCCTTGCTATTTATAATTTAGCTAAAAGATGTTGAAGCAGAAGGGTTCGAACGCTTTTTCTTCTGGCGACTTTTCCCGTCTTCCCCGTCGCGCCAAATGTTGGTCGTCTTGTCTGATCCGCACAGGACCTCCACTACTGGCTATATATATAGAATGGATAACTATAGATAGATCCTTATGTACAATTTCCACCTCACGACGTCCTTATCCAGTTCTGCTTCTTTTGATCCTGATTCTTCTGTTGGGCTACGCCGAGAGTCGAGAGTCGATCTGGAAGGTCTGTAGGTTCCGTTTTAGGGTTATCTGTATTTAGGTTGTATTCAAAATATGCGACAATAAGTAATTTTTAAGATTATCGTTAATAATTTTAATTTCTTTGATTACGAAAAGGGAGAGTAATTGTTATTCGAATGATATTTAGAGTAAATCTTTACTCGAATGTTGTCCATCCTTGCTATTTATAATTTAGCTAAAAGATGTTGAAGCAGAAGGGTTCGAACGCTTTTTCTTCTGGCGACTTTTCCCGTCTTCCCCGTCGCGCCAAATGTTGGTCGTCTTGTCTGATCCGCACAGGACCTCCACTACTGGCTATATATATATATAGAATGGATAACTATAGATAAGTCCTTATGTACAATTTCCACCTCACGACGTCCTTATCCAGTTCTGCTTCTTTTGATCCTGATTCTTCTGTTGGGCTACGCCGAGAGTCGAGAGTCGATCTGGAAGGTCTATAGGTTCCGTTTTAGGGTTATCTGTATTTAGGTTGTATTCAAAATATGCGGCAATAAGTAATTTTTAAGATCATCGTTAATAATTTAAATTTCTTTGATTACGAAAAAAGAGAATAATTGTTATTCAAATGATGTTTAGAATAAATCTTTATTCGAATGTTGTCCATCCTTGCTATTTATAATTTAGCTAAAAGATGTTGAAGCAGAAGGGTTCGAACGCTTTTTCTTCTGGCGACTTTTCCCGTCTTCCCCGTCGCGCCAAATGTTGGTCGTCTTGTCTGATCCGCACAGGACCTCCACTACTGGCTATATATATAGAATGGATAACTATAGATAGGTCCTTATGTAGAATTTCCACCTCACGACGTCCTTATCCAGTTCTGCTTCTTTTGATCCTGATTCTTCTGTTGGGCTACGCCGAGAGTCGAGAGTCCATCTGGAAGGTCTGTAGGTTCCGTTTTAGGGTTATCTATATTTAGGCTGTATTGAAATCGAAATAGTATTCAGCCAATTACTTTCTTCGCTGCAGAAACAATGAAATTATGATTGTCCTTGCAATTATTGAGTAACAAGTATTATTTTATGGTTACCATTTTTGTAGTTGTGGGATCATGACATGGAGTGAAGAGAATAGGAATACTGTATTGAAAATAAACCATATTATTACTATTACTACATTTTTGTTGTTTTTATAGTAACTAATTATTAGCTATTAATATAACATAAATTACTACAGGTATTCTTACGTTACGACGTCCTTATCTGATTCGGGTTCTTTTGATCTTAATTCTCTTGGGCTATGCAGCATCGAGAGTCGTTCTGGAAGGTCTATAGGTTCCTCTTTAGGGTTATCTATATTTAGGCTGTATTGAAAGTGAAATAGTATTCAGACAATCACTTTCTTCGCTGCAGACGCAATGAAATTGTGATAGTCCTTGCAATTATTGAGTAACAAGTATTATTTTATGGTTAATTATTAGCTATTAATTTAACATAAATTACTACAGGTATTCTTACGTTACGACGTTCTCTACGAAGTATTATACAATTTATATATTAATAAGTTTTTGATTCTATTATTATACAAAATTAATGTTCTTAGTTTCTTAGATGACGTTGAATTTTATCAAATTTTTCTCATATAGCGAAGTATTAAAATTCTGATCAAATAAAACTTTTCCTTTTGCGAGATCAATTCGCCGTATTTTATATATTACCCATTTTGCGAGTAGTTCGATTTTGCTTGCATAATCTAAAATACAGTGAAATATTAGTTTAGGTTACAAGAAACCTCATATCAAAATGATAATCCGAAGTACCGCAGCGGAAGTAGTTCATAAATCGCCGCTAGATGGCGAAATGTCCCCAAGGTTTTCTCGCACATGCTACGTGAAAACTTAACATATTTAACTAAAAGAAAGTAATTAAATTTTTCTAAGTTAACAAAAAAATTAACTACTTTTTTAAGTTAAAATAAAATGGAATCGAATGCATTGCTGTGTGAGAAAATCGCAGTGCCAAGGCAACTTCCTGTAGAAAAGGCTGTATAAGGCGTAACGTTTTTTTTTGTTTTGATTTAAAAAATGAAGTATTATACAATTTATATATTAATAAGTTTTTGATTCTATTATTATAAAAAATGAATGTTCTTAGTTTCTTGGATGAAGTTAAATTTTATCCAATTTTTCTCATATCGCGAAGTATTAAAATTCTGATCAAATAAAACTTTTCCTTTTGCAAGATCAATTCGCCGTATTTTATATGTTACCCATTTTGCGAGTAGTTCGATTTTGCTTGCATAATCTAAAATACAGTGAAATATTAGTTTAGGTTACAAGAAACCTCATATCAAAATAATAATCCGAAGTACCGCAGCGGAAGTAGTTCATAAATCGCCGCTAGATGGCGAAATGTCCCCAAGGTTTTCTCGCACATGCTACGTGAAAACTTAACATATTTAGCTAAAAGAAAGTAATTAAATTTTTCTATGTTAACAAAAAATTTAACATATAAAAAAAACAAAATTTAATTTACTTTTTTGAGTTAAAATAAAAAGGAATCGAATACATTGCTGTGTGAGAAAATCGCAGTACCAAGGCACCTTCCTGTAGAAAAGGTTGTATAAGGCGTTAGGAGATTCTCGTGCGAAGGAGCAACCGATCACCAGGAAGGGTTCGCTAATTGCCTCGTTAAGAGGTCTGTAATTAGAACCCTTCGATAAGTCGACCCGATGATTATCTGAGACTCCGGACACGGAACTCTATCCTCCTGAACCTTACGTAACTTCGCGGACAGCACTGTCAACAGCAGCACAGTTCGTGACTGTCAAATAATGATTCACGGATTATCTCAGTTTTATCAGGGCCTGAAGCGTTCAGGGCAAAGATTGAAAAAGCGAGAACGATTGAGACAACGACTTTCGCGTCGGGTGTCCTTAGGATAAAGATCGTCGATTAGTGTAATGGCTATGCTGATACTCGTGCGCGCACTTTGGCATTCTGAGACATCGAGTAGAAGGAGAAGAAGAAGAATAAACCGATCTCGACGACAACCACGATCTTTTCTGCCCTCAGGGCAAATTATCTAGTCGAAAGCTCACATGCTCGTGCTCATTTTATTCTGCCTCACATTCCTGACGCATTTACCAAGTTTCTCTTGTAAAATGATGAATATTCATGTACGAATGTATGTATATATAAATTTATGTTATTTTATTATTGCTCTGCATTTCTAGAGCAAGGGGATGCATTATTGAGACATCTTAACGATTATGTTTCAGTTACTTGCATTTTTGTGAATACTATTAATAATGTCTAGTTCTAACTAAACTAATCAAATCGCTAATACTAAGATATTCGAACGACATAAATTTTCTTTTTATAATCGCATTTGCTATAAACACAGGTAAAGTGGCTTTACTAATGATTGGTTTAAGCGAATTAAAAAGGTATAAAATTAACTGATGGCGTACGTCTTGAGGCAATAAAAAATTATTTTAATAGTGCGTTCCTGCAATGAATGATTTTTCTCACTAACTGTTCTGAATTGAGCGATAATTAATATTTTTACAACTATACACATGTTTACACTCTATTTTATAATCACTACAGGTTATTATTACGAAACCATTAAAAAAAACTAAATGAAATTATGAATTTGCAAAACAATCTGTAATGTAAATTCTATTTCTTGAATTAATGATGATTTACAAACTTTGAACGGATCAGGAATGGGTAATATTCGAATAAATATGTATTTAAATAACTTGGCCATTTGAATAACAATAATTGATTCTTAAGGAAAATCGATAATTTGATTTTCAGGCATAAATTATTTTTTATTTATTTTTTAAATGTATATAATTTTAATGTTACAATATACTGTTTATTTTTACATTCTCTTCACTATTATAAGAGAATCGATAGTCCAAAAAAATTCAAAATAATTCTCAGTTATCCATAAGATTCTTTCAGGATAATGATAGGTTTTTTTTTTTTTCTAAAAATTTGTGAACTTTAAAAAGGCCTGATTTACAAATAAAATTTATTGTAAATTTTGTAATTTTCGTACTGAACTCAGACATATAAGAATGTATTACATCTTTCCATGAACCTTGGCCGAAGAATCGCCAGGATGCATAATCGTACAAGTACAAGTACACGGGAACGTCGTAATAAGATACGACTCGAGTAATGTCGAGAGTCCCACAGATAGAAATATATAATTCCGAAAAGTTCAAGCGCGTTTGTAATATAATTGTAGAGAATGAGTCGACTTCTCGGTGCGCGATCGACACTTTCGAATCGAACTCTCGCTCGATCCTTCCTCGCACATAGTCTCTTGCGGTTTTTGCTGTATAACCGTTTGCTATATTGTGCCCCCCTCGTTCTCGCTGTGTATACTATATGTATATGTATGATGCTGGAAGAAGAGTCTTTCGTCATCGTTTCGTAATTGTCGTGATGCGCGAGAGTCATCGCGCCCGTGAGCCTACGAGATCGAGTTTGCGAATATACTATAAAAGTAGCACTTTGTATAGTATGTATATAATACTAGTATATACTTTACAAGCAGGGAAAAACCGACAGTAGTGTCAAGATTCTAATAAGAAGAAATGTATTTTTTCATCAATTTCGTAGACGGAAAATCCGACCTACATTTCTTTTTCTTTAAGATATCAAATTTTGGTCTTCACTATCGTTCTCAAGTAGCATATTGTACCTCAGAAAGTACCGGTTACATGCCTTTTTACGATGATTTTTGAAAAAGTCACTTTTCGTCGGTTCTGATTTCAGAATTCATAGATCCGACTTTTGTTCAGAAAATTCAACCTAAAGAACGTAATTTTTTTTTCCTTAAAGATATCAAATTTTGGTCTTCACTATCGTTCTCAAGTCGCATATTGTACCTCAGAAAGGACCGGTTACATGCCTTTTTACGATGATTTTTGAAAACGTCACTTTTGGTCGGTTCTGATTTCAGAATTCACAGATCCGTCTTTTGGTCGGAAGATCCAACCTAAAGAACCTAAATTTTTTTCACTTCAAGATATCAAATTTTGGTCTTCACTATCGTTCTCAAGTCGCATATTGTACCTCAGAAAGTACCGGTTACATGCCTTTTTACGATGATTTTTGAAAAAGTCACTTTTGGTCGTTTCTGATTTAAAAATTCACAGATCCGACTTTTAGTCGGAAAATCCAACCTAAAGAACCTAAATTTTTTTTCTTCGAGATATCAAATTTTGGTCTTCACTATCGTTCTCAAGTAGCATATTGTACCTCAAACAGTGCCGGTTACATGCCTTTTTACGATGATTTTTGAAAAAGTCACTTTTGGTCGGTTCCGATTTCAGAATTTACAGATCCGACTTTTGGTCGGAAAATCCAACCTAAAGAACCTACATTTTTTTTTCTTTAAGATATCAAATTTTGGTCTTCACTATCGTTCTCAAGTAGCATATTGTACCTCAGAAAGTACCGGTTACATGCCTTTTTACGATGATTTTTGAAAAAGTGACTTTTGGTCGGTTTTGATTTCAGAATTCTCAGATCCGACTTTTGGTCGGAAAATCCAACCTAAAGAACCTACATTTTTTTCTCTTCCAGATATCAAATTTTGGCGTTCACTATCGTTCTCAAGTCGCATATTGTACCTCAGAAAGTACCGGTTACATGCCTTTTTACGATAATTTTTGAAAAAGTGACTTTTGGTCGGTTCTGATTTCAGAATTCAGAGATCCGACTTTTGGTCGGAAAATCCAACCTAAAGAACTTACATTTTTTTTTCTTCAAGATATCAAATTTTGGTCTTCACTATCGTTCTCAAGTAGCATATTGTACCTCAGAAAGTACCGGTTACATGCCTTTTTACGATGATTTTTGAAAAAGTGACTTTTGGTCGGTTCTGAATTCAGAATTCACAGATCCGACTTTTGGTCGGAAAATCCAATCTAAAGAACTTAATTTTTTTTTCTTCAAGATATCGAATTTTGGTCTTCACTATTGTTCTCAAGTCACATATTGTACCTCAGAAAGTACTGGTTACATGCCTTTTTACGATGATTTTTTAAAAAGTCGCTTTTGGTCGGTTTTGATTTCAGAATTTACAGATCCGACTTTTGGTCGGAAAATCCAACCTAAAGAACCTAAATTTTTTATTTCTACATGATATCAAATTTTGGTCTTCACTATCGTTCTCAAGTAGCATATTGTACCTCAGAAAGTACCGGTTACATGCCTTTTTACGATGATTTTTGAAAACGTCACTTTTGGTCGGTTCTGATTTCAGAATTCATAGATCCGACTTTTGGTCGGAAAATCCAACCTAAAGAACCTAATTTTTTTTTCTCTTCAAGACATCAAATTTTGGTCTTCACTATCGTTCTCAAGTAGTATATTGTACCTCAGAAAGTACTGGTTACATGCCTGTTTACGATGATTTTTGAAAAAGTGACTTTTGGTCGGTTCTGATTTCAGAATTCAGAGATCCGGCTTTTGGTCGGAAAATCCAACCTAAAGAACTTACATTTTTTTTTTCTTCAAGATATCAAATTTTGGTCTTCACTATCGTTCTCAAGTAGTATATTGTACCTCAGAAAGTACTGGTTACATGCCTGTTTACGATGATTTTTGAAAAAGTGACTTTTGATCGGTTCTGATTTCAGAATTCATAGATCCGACTTTTGGTCGGAATATCCAACCTAAAGAACCTAAATTTTTTTTTCTTCAAGATATCAAATTTTGGTCTTCACTATCGTTCTCAAGTAGCATTTTGTACCTCAGAAAGTAACGGTTACATGCCTTTTTACGATGATTTTTTAAAAAGTGACTTTTGGTCGGGTCTGATTTCAGAATTCTCAGATCCGACTTTTGGTCGGAAAATCCAACCTAAAGGACCAACTTTTTTTTTTCTTCAAGATATCAAAGTTTGGCCTTCACTATCGTTCTCAACTAGCATATTGTACCTCAGAAAGTAACGGCTACATGCCTTTTTACGATGATTTTTGAAAAAGTGACTTTTGGTCGGTTCTGATTTCAGAATTCTCAGATCCGACTTTTGGTCGGAAAATCCAACCTAAAGAACCTAAATTTTTTATTTCTACATGATATCAAATTTTGGTCTTCACTATCGTTCTCAAGTAGCATATTGTACCTCAGAAAGTACCGGTTACATGCCTTTTTACGATGATTTTTGAAAACGTCACTTTTGGTCGGTTCTGATTTCAGAATTCACAGATCCGTCTTTTGGTCGGAAAATCCAACCTAAAGAACCTACATTTTTTTTTCTTCAAGATATCAAATTTTGGTCTTCACTATCGTTCTCAAGTAGTATATTGTACCTCAGAAAGTACTGGTTACATGCCTGTTTACGATGATTTTTGAAAAAGTGACTTTTGGTCGGTTCTGATTTCAGAATTCATAGATCCGACTTTTGGTCGGAAAATCCAACCTAAAGGACCAACTTTTTTTTTTCTTCAAGATATCAAAGTTTGGCCTTCACTATCGTTCTCAACTAGCATATTGTACCTCAGAAAGTAACGGCTACATGCCTTTTTACGATGATTTTTGAAAAAGTGACTTTTGGTCGGTTCTGATTTCAGAATTCTCAGATCCGACTTTTGGTCGGAAAATCCAACCTAAAGAACCTACATTTTTTTTCTTCAAGATATCAAATTTTGGTCTTCACTATCATTCTTAAGTAGCATATTGTACCTCAGAAAGTACCGGTTACATGCCTTTTTACGATGATTTTTGAAAAAGTGACTTTTGGTCGGTTCTGATTTCAGAATTCATAGATCCGACTTTTGGTCGGAATATCCAACCTAAAGAACCTACATTTTTTTTCTTCAAGATATCAAATTTTGGTCTTCACTATCGTTCTCAAGTAGCATATTGTACCTCAGAAAGTACCGGTTACATGCCTTTTTACGATGATTTTTGAAAAAGTGACTTTTGGTCGGTTCTGAATTCAGAATTCACAGATCCGACTTTTGGTCGGAAAATCCAACCTAAAGAACCTACATTTTTTTTTCTTTAAGATATCAAGTTTTGGTCTTCACTATCGTTCTCAAGTCACATATTGTACCTCAGAAAGTACGGGTTACATGCCTTTCTACGATGATTAAAAAAAAGTGACTTTTTCCGTTTCCAGAATTCAGAGATCCGTCTTAAAAACCTAAACCTGTTACTTTTGACTTTAAGTTTTTTTTACCTTAAAAATATATATTTTCGATAGCCGTACCATAGAATGTGATTTTTTACTAACGCAGTTAAATCTAAATAAATTTTCAACTTATATTAAAATAAACCGCATAATATAGTGTTTAAAAAGTTAAGATCCAATGGACCATTCCAAAGATACCGATATTTAAGTAGAAATACAAAACTTTCCTTTTCTATTACTATTTTTCAACTTTTTTCAATATTCATATTATATTTAAGAAATGTCTACTGAACTGTAAAAAGTTGTTTTTAAATCTTACATTTTGTTTAAAAATCACTGCCGGTTTTGCCCCATAAATCTGTCCTATATATAGGTATATATATAAATAAACTGCTGTTTACAGATGCTGCCGGTGCTTCTTATGCTGGACCGTTATGATATTATACATGCAACTCGCTGAGAATGCATGTATGTATAATTGTATGCAGCCTGTTTCTACTTCTTCTTATTCTTCTTCTTGTTTGACGAGGAGACGACGCTCGCATCAACGGTATATTATGTACCGTGAGTGTATCAGTAGCGCTTGGCTGTTGACGCCATGAAACGTCATCATCGTTTCTAGTAGCTAAATACCTACATGCAGGCAGCTAATACGCCTTTTCATTCAACTCCGGCGATATAAAATGGACATTCATCCTGTCGTTGAAGCATCTCAGTGTCGCGGTCACATTCTAACTCCTCGATACTGGCGGTCCAATGTGTCAGCATACTTTTTTTTAAAACTTTTCTTCTATTCGAACAATTCGTCGTAAAAAGAAAGAAAAAAAAATGTTACATGGGGAAAGTATTGCACCTACAGTCGTCATAACAAATTCTTCTCTCAAAGTGCCTACGTGGCCTCAGGCAGGAATATGACGACTGTGTGACCTTGATAAAATGACTCCTTCGAATTTCATAATGGCGTTAATCACTTTTAAATGGCCTGTGAAAAGTTCGACGATTACGGTTGATAAAAAAAATACGGATGTATGGGTTTTTTTTGGTTGCGGAAAATGTTGGCGTGGTCAGTGAAAGTTTCATCCTTTAACATTTAAACTGGTTTCGCGAAGGATCTTTTTCAATTCCTGTTCTTAATCATTGGGAACTTTTGATAAACAGTTGAATTCCATTAGGAATGCAAAAATTCTCCAGATTCAGAAAAATGTCCAGTATTTAAGAAACGTTTTTTTTTGTTTTGATTTCAAAAAATGAAGTATTATAAAATTTATATATTAATAACTTTTTGATTCTATTATTATTAAAAATTAATGTTCTGAGCTTCTTGGATGACGTTGAATTTTATCCAATTTTTCTCATAACGCGAAGTATTAAAATTCTGATCAAATAAAACTTTTCGTTTTACAAGATCAATTTGCCGTATTTTATATGTTACCCATTTTGCGAGTAGTTCGATTTTGCTTGCATGATCTAAAATACAGTGAAATATTAGATTAGCTTACAAGAAACCGTATATCAAAATGATAATCCGAAGTACCGCAGCGGAAGTAGTTCGTAAATCGCCGCTAGATGGCGAAATGTCCCCAAAGTTTTCTCGCACATGCTACGTTAAAACTTAACATATTTAGCTAAAAGAAAGTAATTAAATTTTTGTAAGTTAACAAAAAATGTAACTACTTTTTTAAGTTAAAAAATAAAAAGGACACACTGTGTGAGAAAATCGCAGTGCCAAGGCACCTTCCTGTAGAAAAGGCAGTATAAGGCGTAACCTTTTTTTTTGTTTTGATTTAAAAAATGAAATATTATACAATTTATATATTAATAAGTTTTTGATTCTATTATTATTAAAAATTAATGTTCTTAGTTTCTTGGATGACTTTGATTTTTTGATCAAATAAAACTTTTCCTTTTGCAAGATCAATTCGCCGTATTTTATATGCTACCCATTTTGCGAGTAGTTCGATTTTGCTTGCATGATCTAAAATACAGTGAAATATTAGATTAGCTTACAAGAAACCGCATATCAAAATGATAATCCGAAGTACCGCAGCGGAAGAAGTTCGTAAATCGCCGCTAGATGGCGAAATGTCTCCAAGGTTTTCTCGCACACGATACGTGAGAACTTAACATATATTTTAAATATATTAACATATATTTAAATCTTGACTTCAATCGTCTCCAGCTGTGCAGTAGCATTCTTTATAACTAACCTATTAAGCAAACACAAACAGGTTATCTTAGAAGCAGTTACCGTTGTTAAAACCCTATTATTTTTTCATGTTTGTAATTAACTCGTTAAATTCGAAGGACCTTGACGTGTGGAAGAAAATGAAGAAATCATAAAACGAAAATATTCATTTATTTATACATGCTCTAGTAAAGAGTCGTAGACCGTACATTCCAAAGCAAATTGAAGAAAGGCTGTTCAGTTCCCTTTTCAGGCTTAACGGGATGTGAAACATATCTTCTGGTATTCGCTCTCGCTCTGCTGTGAACGTCATTAAGGTTATCCCTCTCCTATCCGTATAAATTCATGTCTCGAGTGACCTTGACGTGATGTTACACACTGGAAATTTCGTTACGTACCATTTCTAAGTGATGATCGATGCTTTCCACGAACCCCAGTAAATTATAGTAAAAGAATCAAGAAATCGTGAAGCGCAACACGTTTTTTCTAAATTCTTTGAATTACATTACATTATCATAGCCCTTTATGAAAATTAATGAAATGGCTTTAGTTACAATCGCCTCATGGATTTTTTTAGGGAAGCATGTGGAAACATCATTTGTATATCTATTTTAGGAATTTTTGAAAACATCTTTTTCAATCTTAATCAAAAAATTCTGAAAAAAAATTGCAAACATTGGAATTTCATTAAGAATTTAATTCTCATTTCAGTTTCTCATTAAAAATGATAAAAGTATGATTTTTCCTCAAATTTGGCTCGATAAAGTGTCCAACATGCAACAAATTTGGTTTTTTTATTCCCTAAACGGTTTTGTTCTTCAAAGGATTAAACAAATTCTGATGTTCCGACCAAACTATAAATCGAAAAAAAAAGATCTTGCATTATCGAAGGATATCCTACTATTTATTGCCTACGTCGATTCTCCATAATTCTATATTTATCTCAAGCAGGCAATCGACAAAAGGATCAAGGCATCGTAGGCTTGTACGATGAGCCGAGCCGGGAGAACACGTCATCGAAGAATTTAATATATTTGACCTGGCTTAAGGTAGTCACCGTGCTAGTCCAAATTATTCAAAAACTTTTTAAAAGGTTTTGGTGGTTCGATTGACGATTTTTAAGAGTCATTTGTTTATCTACATTTTTTCTTGATATATAAATATAACCACTGATACGGGTTGAAAATATACCGATATGTTCACTGAAAAAAATTTTTGTTTGAAAATTAATATACAGTACATAAAACTCGGATGCATATACCGTTATATTAATTTTCAAATGCATTCGTCATTGACAAATACTAATTTTTAGTAATTTTCAAATACCAGTATCGGAGAATTCTTATACTATTCTTAAATTTACTGAAATAGTATATTGTGCCCAAAGGGCGGAAAGTTGACCATTCCCGACGAGTGTTTCGGGTGATGCCTTAGGTGTGCTAAAAGGGTCAAAAGCCCGGGGCCTTTTAGAGATGTTTTCAGAAATAATAAAAAATGTCCAGGTTTTTGAAAAATCGATTTTTATGTTTATTAATTAAAAATCAATGTTTCGGAGGGGTTGAGGAATTTAAAAAATAAGTTTACATAAAAGTATACTTCAAAATGAAAAGCTTTTATATACGTTTTTTTACGATACGACTTATATCCAAGAAGGTACGTGCATTCGAAAATTTTTAAACGCAATTATTCGAGCAATTTTTATAAATTCACAAGTGCACGAAATATGCGATGAAAAATTTGAAAAAAAATTTAGCATGCTCCACCCATTCAGGTGAATGACTGTAAAAATAATCAACTATATCAACGACGGTCGTAGTGGTAAAAGGTGGTCCGATCGGTGTATAATGCCTCATATCTCTCTATATTATAAAAAGATCTCGCCGCCGCCGCCGTGTCAAGAATCGAGGGACTTAGAAAAACTGGGACCGTCAAAAGCCCGAATTTAGGGACTTAGAAAAATTCGGACCGTCAAAAGCCCGAATTTAGGGACTTAGAAAAATTCGCGCCGTCAAAAGTCCGAATTTAGGGACTTAGCAAAATTCGGACCGTCAAAAACCCGAATTTAGGGACTTAGAAAAATTCGGACCATCAAAATCCCGAATTTAGGGACTTAGAAAAATTCGGACCGTCAAAACCCCGAATTTAGGGACTTGGAAAAATTGGGACTGTCAAAAGCCCGAATTTAGGGACTTAGAAAAATTGGGACCCTCAAAAGCCCGAATTTAGGGACTTAGAAAAATTGGGACCCTCAAAAGCCCGAATTTGGGGACTTAGAAAAATTGGGACCCTCAAAAGTCCGAATTTAGGGACTTAGAAAAATTCGGGCCGTCAAAAGCCCGAATTTAGGGACTTAGAAAAATTCGGACCATCAAAAACACGAATTTAGGGACTTAGAAGAATTGGGACCCTCAAAAGCCCGAATTTAGGGACTTAGAAAAATTGGGACCGTCAAAAGCCCGAATTTAGGGACTTAGAAAAATTGGGACCCTCAAAAGCCCGAATTTGGGGACTTAGAAAAATTCGGGCCGTCCAAAACCCAAATTTAGGGACTTAGAAAAATTCGGGCCGTCAAAAGCCCAAATTTAGGGACTTAGAAAAATTCGGGTCATCGAAAGCCCAAATTTAGGGGCTTTGAAAAATTTGGGCCGTCAAAAGTCAAAATGTTTCACGTCAAAAGTGAAAGATTTTTGAGTGGGGGCAACCTTGGGGGCCCAAAGGTGCCCCACCTTTCGGTGTCGGGCACTTTTTTTGGGGGAGATTGCAAGCGCGCGCAGCGCGCCAGACACAATAAAATCCTAGTATAATAAATTTTCGATGTCATATACGTATTCTATGACTCCGGCGTACTAACATAACTACCTTAAAGCCGAACTCCTCCGAGAAGTGCATGCAACAAGTCAGACACAGGAGTGTGTATACGCCCCAACGGAGAATCTCTGACGGGGGAAACTGGGAAAACGTCAGCGGACCGCACGGAATTTCATCTCCTCACGTTGTCGTGTTCTCCCGGGATTCGCGAAACGCGTGGGCATGCCTACACCGCTTACTCATGCTCCTTCCGAGCTTAGTATATAGTATAGTGCTCGTATACGTCTCGTATACTTTCCTGTAGACCAGCTCTAGTACACAGTTGTCGTTTTTCTCGTTTCCTTCTCTCGACGAGACTGTATTATAGCAAGCAGTGGTGGCCGATAAGCAAGAGTCCGGGATTGCCGGGTCGAGAGACTCGAGAATCCCTCGAGACTCTGTGAAACTACTAGTTGCTGTTGGACCAGTATCGCACCGTTTCTACTTAGTTAGAAGCTTCGCGGAAACTCAGACAGCATCACGAGCTGTTAAGACTCACGGCGCTATGCGACTAGTTGTGTACGCGATGCATTCGTTGAAAGTAAACAGGAAAATTTACTTTTCTAAACATACGATATTGAATCGATGATACATTGCGCACGGAGAAAATTACTTGGATTTTACAATAAAGAATTTGGTAAATCGTTTAACTGCTAAAGTAGTATATTTGCTACGTTAGAGGAATTACTATTTTTTAGAATATCTTTTTTTTAAATTTAATTCTAGAAATTGTGAAAAAGAAGGCGCGAAGATCTTTGGATGTTGATTATCTGCAGTTTTTTTTTTAATTTTTAGAAAGCTTGTTCTGTGACGAAGCCAACGGCAAGTAACTTAATTCGTTATTAGAGGTAACTTTGTGAAGAGTGGAAATATGTAGTGCATTATGCTACAAGGGAATAAAATCCGCTTTTCCCGAGTGTCATACGATACTTTTTTTCCGTCTATGTTAATATTGACCATATTTTTATATCTGCAACGACACAACGGCCCAATTTGTAGCTGTAGTGATAAGAACAATCGAGGCCACAGTGTGAATTTTTGACACTTTCCAATGGGATAAAAATCTGAAAAAAATGAATTGTAGTAAATTTGCCAAGAACATTAATTCTTAACAAATAGATAAAAATATTAAGTAATCGAATTTCGCTCCACTCCAGCAGGACGAAAAGTACAGCAGCATTTTTCTGCCCGCTGCAAAACTTTTCTTCCGGCTGCGTTACTTTTCCTCCCGCTGCAGCACTTTTCCTCCCGCTGCAGCACGTTTCCTCTCGCTGCAGCACTTTTCTTCCCGCTGCAGCACTTTTCTTCCCGCTGCGTAACTTTTTCTCCCACTACGTTTTTTTATCCCGATGCGTTACTTTTCCTCCCGCGAAAAGTGCTGCAGCAATTTCCTCCCGCTGCAGCACTTTTCCTCCCGCTGCAGCACTTTTCCTCCCGCTGCAGCACTTTTCCTCCCACTGCAGCACTTTTCCTCCCGCTGCAGCACTTTTCCTCCCGCTGCAGCACTTTTCCTCCCGCTGCAGCACTTTTCCTTCCGTTGCAGCACTTTTCCTCCCGCTGCAGCACTTTTTCACCCGCTGCATTACTTTTCCTCCCGCTGCGTTTTTTTCTCCCGCTGCAGCACTTTTCCTCCCGCTGCAGCACTTTTCCTCCCGCTGCAGCACTTTTCCTCCCGCTGCAGCACTTTTCCTCCCGTTGCAGCACTTTTCCTCCCGCTGCAGCACTTTTCCTCCCGCTGCAGCACTTTTCCTCCCGTTGCAGCACTTTTCCTCCCGCTGCAGTACTTTTCCTCCCGCTGCAGCATTGTTCCTCCCGCTGCAGCACTTTTTCTCCCGCTGCAGCACTTTTCCTCCGCTGCAGCACTTTTCCTCCCGCTGCAGCACTTTTCCTCCCGTTGCAGCACTTTTTCTCCCGCTGCAGCACTTTTCTTTCCGCTGCGTTACTTTTCCTCCCGCCGCGTTACTTTTCCTCCCGCTGCGTTTTTTTTCCCCGGTGGGTTACTTTTCCTCCCGCTGCGTTACTTTTCATCCCGCCGGTAAAAAATCGACAATTTTACACCCGCCTTGCAGGGAGGAATGTCGTTTTTTTTAGTGTAGTCGGGGAAAAAAAATGTGCTGATCAAACGTCGCGTTGCGACCGTCGGTACGTATTCGCATGCCGACGCTCATACAGATATAAACGTAAAGAGGTGTTCTCGAGGCTGGAGGTGACTGGCGTCGTCGCGTGCGCGCGACTGCGCGCGTTTCTTCGAGCGGGGAGAGCCGCTCGCGCCCTCGAGGAGAGACGTATGGCCTATATATATCCTAGAGATAAATATATAATCTGGCAGCGTCCCAATCCTGCAAACACGCACGTTCAATGCTTTACATTATATATATCGCTCACTCTCCAAATCGCCGAAACCTCCACGAAACTTTTCTTGCTTTTCTCGTTCATTTTAACGAAGACGAGCGACTAAACCCGGTAATAGCCAGTCTGCGAGGCGAGAGAGCGTCAGTGCAGCTGTCGACGCGAAACAACGTACAATCGTCGCATCACAAAAAAGAAAAAAAAATAAAGAAAAAAGAAAAAACTAACTCGTTAAAAACTGTCATAACTGCAGGAAAAAAATAAACAAAGTATCCACGTAACGACCTTATGCAAGGACTAATGAGATTCCGTGATTTAGATGCGTTTTATTCAGTGTAATAAGCTGCAGAGTCGAAATTTTGTTGTTTTCAACCGATTGAGAAATTTCGCGGCCGGTTATGATTTGAAGGTTAAACGTTTATGTTAGGCTCTTCGGTTTCGCAAGTGATGAGAGTTTCGATGAGTTCCACGAATATCCAAACGCTCTCGAAAAGCTTAACTAGACCACAAACAGGCGTCGCGACGATCTGTCGGTTTTTATCTTTTTCCTTTGCTTTTTCTTTTATATATTTTTTTTAATTGACGCGCGCGCCACTGTGAAACAGAGGGAACCGACATAGTGGCAGTGGAGGCAAAGTTGGTGACCGACTAGAAGCTCTGCCAGTTAAACCTCGGGGATAAATTTAATCACGTCGATCGCTGCATTTGGGTTAGCGTACACGAGTCCGAGAACCGGCAATGCTAGTTCGGACGCACGACGAATATGCGCTAATTACGTAAGTTGGACGGTTAGCCACGAATTTGCAAAGAAAAATCTGGATAAGGTGAAAATGAAGTGATCGTTTTTTATTTTTAATTAATTTACGTTCGTAAAAGTGAAGAACTCGCCGGACTTAAAAATAAATGATTGTGATGAGGTGATAAAAAAAAGTGCACTGTGACTTTTTAGCTTTCTATTCTCGATTTTGTGAAGTTATGTAATGACTATTTTGATGAAATAATATAATTTATTGTGGGAAGATACAATTTCACGAGCTAGATCGCAATTATCGCGGAGATTCAGTTTGGTGCAACACCCGGATACGTTGGATTACTATCGTCATCCGCGCGCACTAAATCTCACTATGATTGATCTAAAGATAGATCTTTGAGAGAGTCCCAGCGTTAAGAATAACGTAAGCAACATATATTTTACATTTCGTTGTGTAGATCAAATAATTTCGTTAAAGGTTAAATAAAGCCAGGGTTCAAATTTTATGATTATTGCAATTTTGTCTTAGTTTTAGTTAGATCTTTGAAAGATTAATCTTTAAGAGCGTTCGGCCGTTAAGAATAACGTTAGCAACATATATTTTATATTTCGTTGTGTAGATAAAATATTTTCGTTAAAGGTTAAATAAAAGCAGAGTTCAAATTTTATGATTATTGCAATTTTGTCTTAGTTTTAGTTAGATCTTCGAGAGATAAATCTTTAAGAGCGTTCGACCGTTTAGAATAACGTTAGCAACATATATTTTATATTTCGTTGTGTAGATCAAATAATTTCGTTAAAGGTTAAATAATACGAGTTCGAATTTTATGATTATCAAAATTTTGTCTCAGTTTTAGTTAGATCTTTGAAAGATAAATCTTTAAGAGCGTTCGACCGTTAAGAATAACGTTAGCAACATATATTTTACATTTCGTTGTGTAGATCAAATAATTTCGTTAAAGGTTAAATAATACCAGAGTTCAAATTTTATGATTATCAAAATTTTGTCTCAGTTTTAGTTAGATCTTCGAAAGATAAATCTTTAAGAGCGTTCGACCGTTAAGAATAACGTTAACAACGTATATTTTATATTTCGTTGTGTAGATAAAATAATTTCGTTAAAGGTTAAATAAAACCAGAGTTTAAATTTTATGATTATTGAAATTTTGTCTTAGTTTTAGTTAGATCTTCAAAAGATAAATCTTTGAGAGCGTTCGACCGTTAAGAATAACGTTAGCAACATATATTTTATATTTCGTTGTGTAGATAAAATAATTTCGTTAAAGGTTAAATAATACCGGAGTCCAAATTTTATGGTTATTGAAATTTTGTCTTAGTTTTAGTTAGATCTTCAAAAGATAAATCTTTAAGAGCGTTCGACCGTTAAGAATAACGTTAGCAACATATATTTTATATTTCGTTGTGTAGATCAAATAATTTCGTTAAAGGTTAAATAATACCAGAGTCCAAATTTTATGGTTATTGAAATTTTGTCTTAGTTTTTGTTAGATCTTTGAAAGATAAATCTTTCAGAGCGTTCGATCGTTAAGAATAACGTTAGCAACATATATTTTACATTTCGTTGTGTAGATCAAATAATTTCGTTAAAGGTTAAATAATACCAGAGTCCAAATTTTATGGTTATTGAAATTTTGTCTTAGTTTTCGTTAGATCTTTGAAAGATTAATCTTTAAGAGCGTTCCACCGTTAAGAATAACGTAAGCAACATATATTTTACATTTCGTTGTGTAGATCAAATAATTTCGTTAAAGGTTAAATAATACCAGAGTCCAAATTTTATGGTTATTGAAATTTTGTCTTAGTTTTAGTTAGATCTTCAAAAGATAAATCTTTAAGAGCGTTCGACCGTTAAGAATAACGTTAGCAACATATATTTTACATTTCGTTGTGTAGATAAAATAATTTCGTTAAAGGTTAAATAATACCAGAGTCCATATTTTATGATTATTGAAATTTTGTCTTAGTTTTAGTTAGATCTTCAAAAGATTAATCTTTGAGAGCGTTCGACCGTTAAGAATAACGTTAGCAACATATATTTTATATTTCGTTGTGTAGATCAAATAATTTCGTTAAAGGTTAAATAATACCAGAGTCCAAATTTTATGATTATTGAAATTTTGTCTTAGTTTTAGTTAGATCTTTGAAAGATTAATCTTTAAGAGCGTTCGACCGTTAAGAATAACGTTAGCAACATATATTTTATATTTCGTTGTGTAGATCAAATAATTTCGTTAAAGGTTAAATAATACCAGAGTCCAAATTTCATGATTATTGAAATTTTGTCTTAGGCTTAGTTAGATCTTCGAAAGATTAATCTTTGAGAGCGTTCGACCGTTAAGAATAACGTAAGCAACATATATTTTACATTTCGTTGTCTAGATAAAATAATTTCGTTAAAGGTTAAATATCACCAGGGTTCAAATTTGATGATTATTGCAATTTTGTCTTAGTTTCAGTAAGATCTTTGAAAGATAAATCTTTAAGAGCGTTCAACCGTTAAGAATAACGTTAGCAACATATATTTTACATTTCGTTGTGTAGATCAAATAATTTCGTTAAAGGTTAAATAATACCAGAGTCCAAATTTTATGGTTATTGAAATTTTGTCTTAGTTTTAGTAAGATCTTCGAAAGATAAATCTTTAAGAGCGTTCGGCCGTTAAGAATAACGTTAGCAACATATATTTTATATTTCGTTGTGTAGATACAATAATTTCGTTAAAGGTTAAATAATACCAGAGTCCAAATTTTATGGTTATTGAAATTTTGTCTTAGTTTTCGTTAGATCTTTGAAAGATTAATCTTTAAGAGCGTTCGACCGTTAAGAATAACGTTAGCAACATATATTTTACATTTCGTTGTGCAGATCAAATAATTTCGTTAAAGGTTAAATAATACCAGAGTCCAAATTTTATGATTATTGAAATTTTGTCTTAGTTTTAGTTAGATCTTCGAAAGATAAATCTTTAAGAGCGTTCGATCGTTAAGAATAACGTAAGCAACATATATTTTACATTTCGTTGTGTAGATAAAATAATTTCGTTAAAGGTTAAATAATACCAGAGTCCAAATTTTATGGTTATTGAAATTTTGTCTTAGTTTTCGTTAGATCTTCGAAAGATTAATCTTTAAGAGCGTTCGACCGTTAAGAATAACGTTAGCAACATATATTTTATATTTCGTTGTGTAGATCAAATAATTTCGTTAAAGGTTAAATAAAACCGGAGTTTAAATTTTATGATTATTGAAATTTTGTCTTAGTTTTAGTTAGATCTTCGAAAGATAAATCTTTAAGAGCGTTCGACCGTTAAGAATAACGTAAGCAACATATATTTTACATTTCGTTGTGTAGATCAAATAATTTCGTTAAAGGTTAAATAAAACCAGAGTTCAAATTTTATGGTTATTGAAATTTTGTCTTAGTTTTAGTTAGATCTTCGAAAGATAAATCTTTAAGAGCGTTCGACCGTTAAGAACAACGTAAGCAACATATATTTTACATTTCGTTGTGTAGATAAAATAATTTCGTTACAGGTTAAATAATACCAGAGTCCAAATTTTATGATTATTGAAATTTTGTCTTAGTTTTAGTTAGATCTTCGAAAGATAAATCTTTAAGAGCGTTCGGCCGTTAAGAATAACGTTAGCAACATATATTTTACATTTCGTTGTGTAGATCAAATAATTTCGTTAAAGGTTAAATATCACCAGGGTTCAAATTTTATGATTATTGCAATTTTGTCTTAGTTTTTGTTAGATCTTCGAAAGATAAATCTTTAAGAGCGTTCGACCGTTAAGAATAACGTAAGCAACATATGAGGCATTCCATACCAAATCGACCAGGCTGTGGCCCTCGACCTCGTGGATATGCTTCATAATATTTTATGATTCTTCTTACTCAAAATAACATTGATGATTTTTTGCAAAATTTTCAAACCAAATTTGAGTATGCTATAACTTTTTTTTTGTAATTTCTGGAGCCGTAATTTAAAAATTTGAAAAAATTTGAAAAAATCTGGTATCAAAAATGAAAATTTTTGGCCCTAATTTGGTGATATCCGGGATTTTTCGTCCTCTTGTTTGGATCTTTTTTCACCCGTTAGTGAAAAAAAAGAAAAATAAAATATTGAAAAAATTCGAATTCAAGGGAAGAAAAATCTTGGACAACATCAAATTAGTGCCAAAAATTTTCATGTTTTATGTCCGATTTTTGAGAATTTTTTCAGATTTTTAAATTACGGCTCTCAAAATGTTTGAAAAAAAATTATAGCGTACTCAGATTTGGTTTAAAAATTTTGAAAAAAATCATGACTGTTATTTTGAGTCGGAAGAATCATATAAAAAATTATGAACCAATTCCGCGAGGTCGAGGGTCACGGCCTGGTCGATTTGGTATGGAATGCCCCATATATTTTACATTTTGTTGTGTAGATAAAATAATTTCGTTAAAGATGAAATATTACCAGAATTCACATATTGTGATTATCAAAATTTTGTCTTAGTTTTAGTTAGATCTTCAAAAGATAAATCTTTGAGAGCGTCCGAACGTTGAGAATAATGTAAGCAACATCTGCATTTACTTGTGCAGATAAAATAATGTTGACAACGGTGAAATAATGCCAGAGTTGAAAAAGTATAACTATCAAAATTATTTCCGAATTGTGATTATAGATTTATGGTACAAACTGTCATCTTCGCGATATGATAAAAACCAAGATGAAGCGAAATATTTTGATTATTTAATTGATGTATGTTTGTATCGTTTTTCTTATATGAATAATTACCATTATAAGTCGCTTATAATGGTAATTTTATAGTAAAAAAATTATAGTAAAAGCAAAAAAATCGCATAAATTAGGGAAGAAAAAGAAAGAGCCTTTAATTCTAAGACAAGTTACAGATTTATTTCGTGTCCGGTTGCCGAGATACAATAAATTAAAAAATTATAGTTATCGAAATATTAGTGTTTAAATATTCATTTAGTTCTTTTTTATATTTACAGAACAGGATTTTTATATATTTGTACTTGTGCTAAAAAATGATAAAACGGTGTAATATATTTTATTTATTTCGCATTCATAAAAAAATTACCGCTTAATTTTTTTTTTATTTGACGGAAACGATAATATCGATTTTGGTATTGATCGATTGATATGTCGTTTAGGATGCATCACAAGACGTACGGTTCGGTCACAGGGGATACTTTGTGTCCCCTTGGCTTTCATCCTCAGGTACGATGGCCAACACGATGTAAACGATGTTTCAGGTATTCACATACAGACAAATTCGTGAACGGTTTGCGAGAGATGATCTTCTCCTACGTTTGTGTTGCATTTTTATTTTGTGTATTGTCTTTTTGTCTGACTTCACTATATATATATATATGTCGCAGATATCAACTTGTAAATTATTTGTCAAATTACAAGTTATAATAAAAAAATTAACATGGCTAACTCTTGTAAATTTAAAGTGACATATTGAAATTAAGCAATTCGAAAAAGGGTATTATTCTTAAAAAGACAATAAAAAAAATCGCAATTTATTTGTTCTCAGTTATTATCGGATTTACAGCGAATGTAAAGTAAAAACTATCGTGAGAAAATTTATTTACAAGAGTTATAATTAATATTCCAACATCTTTGTTTACATTCTTAAGGGGAGATAGTCAGGCTAAAATCAATGATATTTGGATTATCATTTTTTTTAAATATGTGCTATTGACCCCTTAAACAAAATATTTTTTTACCAGGTGGATGAAGCTTTTGTCTATTTTCGATCACTCACAATTTTTCAGTCCATAATCTGCACACTTTTATAAAACTGATAGGATATGAATTCAGCGAATTAAGATATAATTAAAACTGAGAAAATGCCATAGATTAGAAAAATTATTTTAAACAAATTATAAGTTCCCCAATTTGTAGGAAGCAAAATATCTAAAAGCAAGCCAGAATGATAAATATCATGCACAACTGAAAATTATTTCGGATTTCTTTGCCTACCAGATGCTTTTGCCACCAAGATACAAAAATTCTTTAAATGCACAACTGAGTATTATTTCTAATTTCTTTTGCCTATCAATTATTTGATAAAAGTGAGTAAAGAATGAAAATATATAATTTTTTTAGATGACTCATATAAGCCACATGCTTTGCCACCCAGTTACAATTTTTTTTTATGGAGTCAAACGAAAATATTTATAAAAATAATACCAACAATTAAATAAGACATCCATAAATCAATATCACTGATTTGAACCTGATTTTTCACCTTTAAAGAAGGCAGTAAAATTCGATCATAAAACGTGCAGAAATTGTGCCCATCGCATTTGGACCAAATGTTGCTTTCTAACCGCAATACCAATTTACAACGAGACTTACGATCGTTTCCCCTATAAATATAATGATAATAAATCTCATGCACAACTGAGAATTATTTCGAATTTCTTTGCCTATCAATTCTTTGACAAAAGTGAGTACAGAATAAAAATATATAATTATTTTAGATGACCCACACTATTAACAAAGACAGGAAGTTTTTATGTATAAACTCGTAATCGAAATTTAATATACAATTCAGGTATAAAATTCATGTACTTTTCCAGTAAATTTAAAGCAAATTATTAAAATTCAAGTACTTTTACTGTAAAATTAAAATAAATTATTGAATATGCTGTATCATACATTAATTTTACATTACACGCGTATATTAAATGTAATATACATAAATTTCCTTCCTTAAAGAAGGCAGTAAAATTCGATCATAAAGCGTGCAGAAATTGTGCATATTGCATTTGGACTAAATGTTGCATTCTAGCCGCAATACCAATTTACAACGAGACTTACGATCGTTTCCCCCATAAATATAATGATAATAAATCTCACGCACAACTGAGAATTATTTCGAATTTCTTTGCCTATAAATTCTTTGATAAAAGTGAGTACAGAATAAAAATATATAATTATTTTAGATGACCCACACTGTTCGAAAAGACAGAAAGTTTTTATGCATAAACTCGTAATCGAAATTTAATATACAATTCAGGTATAAAATTTATATAATTTTCCAGTAAACTTAAAATAAATTATGAATGTGCTGTATCATACATTAATTTTACATTACACTTGTATATTAAATTTAATATACTCGTTTATGCATAAAAACTTCCAGTGAAATTACATTAAATTTCAAGTAGATTTTTTTTACAGTGCATATAAGCCACATGCTTTGCCACTCAGCTACAAAATTCTTTCTTTATGGAGTCAAACGAAAATATTTATAAATATAATACCAACAATGAAATAAGACATCTATAAATCAATAACACTGATTTGAACCTGATTTTTCTCCTTTAAAGAAGACAGTAAAATTCGATCATAAACCATACAGAAATTGTGCTCATCGCATTTGGACCAAATGTTGCATTCTAACCGCAATACTAATTTACAACGAGACTTACGATCATTTCCCCTATAAATATAATGATAATAAATCTCATGCACAACTGAGAATTATTTCGAATTTCTTTGCCTATAAATTCTTTGATAAAAGTGAGTACAGAATAAAAATATATAATTATTTTAGATGACCCACACTGTTAGCAAAGACAGGAAGTTTTTATTCATAAACTCGTAATCGAAATTTAATATACAATTCAGGTATAAAATTTATATAATTTTCCAGTAAACTTAAAATAAATTATGAATGTGCTGTATCATACATTAATTTTACATTACACTTGTATATTAAATTTAATATACTAGTTTATGCATAAAAACTTCCAGTGAAATTACATTAAATTTCAAGTAGATTTTTTTTAAAGTGCATATAAGCCACATGCTTTGCCACCCTGTTACAATTTTTTTTTATGGAGTCGAACGAAAATATTTATAAATATAATACCAACAATTAAATAAGACATCTATAAATCAATATCACTGATTTGAACCTCATTTTTCCCCTTTAAAGAAGGCAGTAAAATTCGATCATAAAACATACAGAAATTGTGCTCATCGCATTTGGACCAAATGTTGCATTCTAACCGCAATACCAATTTACAACGAGACTTACGATCGTTTCCCCTATAAATATAATGATAATAAATCTCATGCACAACTGAGAATTATTTCGAATTTCTTTGCCTATCAATTCTTTAACAAAAGTGAGTACAGAATAAAAATATATAATTATTTTAGATACCCACACTGCTAGAAAAGACAGGAAGGTATTAAAATTCAATTACTTTTACTGTAAAATTAAAGTAAATTATTGAATGTGCTGTATCATACATTAATTTGACATTACACTTGTATATTAAATTTAATATACTAGTTTATGCATAAAATTCATATACTTTTACTATAAAATTAAAATAAATTATTGAATGTGTTCTATCATATATTAATTTTACATTACACTTGTATATTAAATTTAATATACTAGTTTATGCATAAAAACTTCCGGTGAAATTATATTAAATTTCAAGATTTTTTTTACAATGCATATGCCATCCAGCTACAAAATTCTTTTTTTATGGGGTCAACTGAAAATATTTATAAATGAAAAAATCTATAAATCAATATTACTGATTTGAACCTAATTTTTCTCCTTTAAAGAAGGCAGTAAAATTCGATCATAAAACATATAGAAATTGTGCCTATCGCATTTGGACTAAATGTTGCATTCTAACCGCAATACCAATTTGCAACAAGACTTACGATCATTTCCCCCATAAATATATTTGTCCCTCGTTTGCCGCATCTTATATAGAAAATATGCCATTGAACTTGCTCGATCGTTCGATAAACTGCACGGTAAACGGTGAGCTCAACAGTTCCTACTTGTTAACAGCATGTACTACTATACCCGAGTAATATGTACATACGTATGTATGGAAACTCCGCACCAGAGGGGCAACCGTTCAACTCGAGGACAGGCAAAGCAAAACATGCGGAAACACCCGAGCAACTCTTGAGCCTATACCCGCCCATACTTTTCCAAACGGAATACAAATCGCTCGTTTATTCCACGAGTGTTCCAAGATGCATTCAAACAATATTTACGATGTACCCATATGCACGTTTCACATGCCAGGTCCTCGCTAAACCAGCTATCAGAAACAGCCACAATAAGAAATGAATGACCCCGAGTGTTTTTAAGGGCCTGGGTTGCATCTGGAATTTCTGGCGATCAAGTTGTTTTCGTGTGAAAATTACTAATCGACTTTGTGTTCTATTCTCTGTGCGTATACGTTAAACTGCAACTAGTAATATAAGATATTTTTATCGCTTATGATAAAAATAATCAGAGTCGTAAATGCCTCATACTTATAGAAATAATGATGATGATACGATCAGCTCTATAATTATGATTTTATAATAATAACATGTAGCGATTGTAATACGATGATTAAACTTTGGAATGGCTGCAAAAATTATTATTTTTCAATAAAAATTCACGGTAATCCTTTTGAAAAAATGGAAAAAAATAAATAATGCATTACTTATTTCTTCCATTTTTCCACTATTGCAATATTAAAGCGAAAATTAGTATTTTTTTTCAGATATTCAAATGTTTACACTCTATTTTATAATCACTAGATATTATTATTATGAAATCATAATTACAAAACAAATTGTACTGTAAACTATATCTCATGAATTAATGGGGATTTATAACTCGGAAAAGAATGATAAGTTGGAACCACTTAATTACTGGTTGCATGTGTAAAATATAATATTTTATTGATCAATTAAAATAATCGTGATATTAAATGAAAAAAATGCCTCGCACGGAAATGAAGTAATCACTGTTGTTATTATTACCATTATTATTATTATTATTCAAAAAACTTTTTTTTTTGTATCTGCAATGATGGTGATTTTTCTTTCGATTTTTGTCTCACTGCGAAGTACTTAAATTCTAGTCGAATCAAATTGTTGATTGAAAATGTATGTGTTATTCAAAGAATCTTTACCAATTCAGATCCAAAAATTCTAAATAAATTTTGACAAAAAGTATAATTAAATTGGGAATGAATGCTACATTTTTATTTCCTGCAAGAAAAGTGCTTCGCACGTAATCATTAAACAAGTGAATTTTCCAAAAGTATCAACTTTCACTATTTTCATTGAGAAACGTGTTCATTATTAAAGAATTTTTTTTCTTCCATTCAATCTGTCAAATATTTTGTATACGCCATCTATACTAATTCTGTAGATTCAAGCATTACTTTTTTTTAGTGCTGTCAAAATTTCGAGTATTTTCATAAATCAATTAATTCATGTTGCTTGTAGTTGAAATATTTAATTGTTTACAATAAATAGTAATAAAGAATTTAATTTGACAGAGACTACAAGGACCACGTTGGAAAGCGAGGGAGTCTAAAAGATACTACAGCATCGTCACCGAGTCTTTCAGGAAAATGGGAACCTTCGTCGGGCCGGTAAAAAAAAAACCAAAAAAATTCTCTTGAATAATAGCAAAAAGTTTTTTGCTTCCTCATAGAGGAAGTTTTGTTTTCGTAAAGAATTTTTTTCGAGATTTTCACGTCAGGGCACTCAGAATGGTCCAAAACGAAAAAAGTGGTTTAGAAAAAATTTCCGAATGTATGTATGTATGTGTGTGGCACGCTTGCAAAATTCAAACCGTTATATCTCTAAAACGGCTTTAACGATCAAGCTGAAATTTGGCACGCTGGTAGAGGAGCAACGCCCCTTCCTATACATACATTTTCAAAAAAATTGAAAAAGAAATTCAAATTTTATAAGCCTTTAAAATTTTCAAAAAATGTCTGTATGTTCTCTAGCTTCCGCAATTTTTCAGCTAATGAGTTAAATAGTTCTGGACAAAAAGAGAAATGAAAAATGAAGGTCGGTATTGAATTTGAGCGAAATCCATAAAGCGGTTTAGATTTTATAAAATTTTGAATTTTCACTTGTAATACCACAAGAGCTTTGAAATTATCGGATATTTCCTGACAGGTTCGTTGCAAACAAATGAACGAGTCAAGTTTTCCAGGTTAAAAAATCACGAGCGCGTAGCGCGAGTGATTTTTCTGGAAAACTTGACGAGTTTATTTGTTTGCAGGGAACCTGGAGGGAAATATCAGATTAATTTCGAAGCTCGAGTGGTATTCGGGGGATTATTTTTTCTATTCAAATTGCGACAAATGGAATTGCACCATGAGACAAAAATTATCATTCTGACAAGGAAATTTCATAATCAGAACAAAAACCTATGTTGCATCCAACACATATTTTCTCTCTGCACAAAATGCAGTGAATTGCGCCCAAATCGATTTTTTACTCTTTTCTGTATTTGCCGGGACATTTTGTTTTATTTTTTTAGCGATGTTCTGAAGCGATTCATCACCAAATCGCTTTTTTGACTCACTCATATTGACGACCGTTAATAGTACCTTGACGTTTTAAAGATTCGCAGAGGTTACAAGTGTCAAAAAAATTATTGTTTATCGCTTAGCAACCGAGCCGGGAAATTTTCGAAAAATTATCGATATAATTTTACCCTAGCTGTACCACGTGATGTTGAATACCGCGCTCTGATTGGTCGAAATTGGAGTTGAAAAAATAATCGAAAAAATTTTGTTTTCGTTCTTATTCAAGTTAAGTTCGACCAAACCTGCTCAAATCTTTTGTAAGGTAAAATTAACATCCGGTTGTAGTAGATATCGAATTTGGTGAAGATTGGTAAAGTGATTCAGATTTTATGAGACATTGAATTTTTCAAAAATTCTCGGTATGTTCTCCAGCTGCCACAATTTTTTAGATAATGAACTTAAACAGTTTTTGACGAATAAAGCAATGAAAAATGACGATCGGTATTGAATTTAAGCGAAATGCATAAAGCGGTTTAGATTTTATAGAATTTTGAATATATGAAAATTTTTCTTTTCGTACTTCTTTAATTTGTATTTAAAATAAGGATGCATTGAACTTTGCACATTGCTTCATCAATAATTTTCATCTTTCGCAAAACTTCCTCTATGAGAAAGCCAAAAACAAAATAAAGAAACTTCCTCATAGAGACGGCCTTGCGAAAGATGAAAATTAATGAGGAAGCAATATGCAAAGTTCAACTTTGCATCCTTTTTGCTTCCTCATAGAGGAAGCTTTGGTTTCGTGAAAAAAAAAAAAATTTTCGAGATTTTTATGTCAGATTACTCAGAATGGTCTAAAACATCGAGAAAAGTGGTTTAGAAAAATTGTCCGGATGTATGTGTCAGCGTTGTAAATGCTTAATATTTATAGAAAAAATGATGATGATACGGTCAGCTCTATAATTATGATTTTATAATAATAACATGTAGCGATTGTGATACGATGATTAAACTTTCGAATGGCTGCAAAAATTATTATTTTTCAATAAAAATTCACGGTAATCCTTTTGAAAAAATGGAAAAAAATAAGTAATGCATTAAGAAAGTAATGCATTACTTATTTCTTCTTTTTTTTCCACTATTTCTTGCAATATTAAAGCGAAAATTAGTATTTTTTTCAGCTATTCGAATGTTTACACTCTATTTTATAATCACTACATATTATTATTATGAAATCATAATTACAAAATAAATTGTACTGTAAACTATATCTCATGAATTAATGGGGATTTACAACTCTGGTATGTGTGTGTGTGTATGATGAAAGGCCAAAAATTAATTTAACTGTAACTTTTAAACTATTCGACCGAATCAGCTCAAATTTAAACAACATGTGCAATACTGCCTAATCTTTGATTGGTATAAATTTCGGGAAAATCGATTGACACATTTCATTTTTATAAGAATTTTTTAATTTTGAAAAAAGTACGTAAATGCTCTAGTTCGAACGAATTTTTAACTATCGGGCTGAAACTTCGTATTAAAATTCAACAAAGTGATGCGACCTTTGGTATTGAGTTTAGGCCAAATCGGTAAAGTGGTTCGGTTTTCATGAGATTTTGAATTTTTCGAAAAATTTTCGTTTTGCTCTAATTAAGGTAAAATTTCAAATAATCGACTGAAATTTTCTACACAGGAAAAATAACATTCAGCCCTGCTACGTACCAAATTTGGTGATGATCGGTAAAGCAGTTCGGATTTTACGTTATTTTGAATTTTTTAAAAATGGACCTGGTCGTTCTGCATTTTGTAAAACATCAGAAAATAAGAATAAAATACAACAAGGATACAAAGTAGAACCTTGCACATTGCTTCCTCATTATTTTTCGCTTTTTACAAAGCTTCCTCTATGAGGAAGCCAAAATGGATTAAGGAGAGGGAATCAGGTAAAAAAAATTGATTTTCGAAATTCAATATCATCGAAATCCTATTGCATATAAAAATGCGCAACGCACTATATTGTTGGTGCTCGATGAAAGGATTTTTTACTGTCGTCTGACTTGCATATGCTTTTCAATATTATCTTAAGCAAAGTTCTTAGGTTTTCCATTCTGCGCATGATTCAGATCAAACTACTAGGCAGATTGGAATGGTTGACATCTCATTTTCTTCTTCATGAAAAGATACACCGGCTAAATGGAGCAAACTATTTTTTTTTCATTCTAAAAGCAAACATAATCACTGATTTCGAAAATAGCATAAAATTTATTTATTAATAATTGTGTCACTTTAAAAGTATCACCTTTTATTAACATTTGCTCCATTTAGCCGGTGTATCTTTTCATGAAGAAGAAAATGAGACGTCAACCATTCCAATCTGCCTAGTAGTTTGATCTGAATCATGCGCAGAATGGAAAACCTAAGAACTTTGCTTAAGATAATATTGAAAAGCATATGCAAGTCAGACGGCAGTAAAAAATCCTTTCTTCGAGTACCAACAATATAGTGCATTGGGCATTTTTATATGCAATATGATTTGGATGATATTGAATTTCCAAAATCAATCTCTTTTACCTGACTCCCTCCCCTTAACATATTTCCTCATAGAGGTAGCTTTGTAAAAAGCGAAAAATAATGAGGAAGCGATGTGCAAGTTTCTACTTTGCATCCTTTTTAATTATTCCTTTTACTTGGTTTTGTTATCTGAATGGCGAATCAGCTCGAGCGAGAGTCCCGAAACGAGAAGGACCTGGGCATCGACCTCGAACCTCACGAAGGACGAGCCCAAGTCTTCGCCGAAAACGGCGACCTCTTTGACCTGGAGCTCGGCCCTGGACGTCACCCAAGACGTGGAGGAATCTTCTTTCAAGCCGGAAAGCAGTTCATCTACGACTGGAAGAACAAGAAATTACGCGGGTTCTCAATCGGACAGTTACAATTTTCGTCGACACTCGATAGACGAGACGATTCTCGATAGGCCGCCAAAATTGCAAATAAAAAGTGTAATTGACAAAAGTAATGGCACAAACAGTGACAACGACGTGGAATTTATCATACAGGTGAGAAAATCAAGGACCAATGAGGCTGCAACCAAAAGTAACAGTCAAAGTGACGATGCGCAGGATGGCAAGTCAGAGAAAGGAGGAAAAACAGAAAAGGTGTGTAATGTCTTCATTTTATATTATCTCTTTTGTGCGCCATTTGTTGAGGCCAAGAAATTTGCTAAAAACATTAAGATTCCTATCTTCATTGATACTTGCTTTTAATTGCAGAATGAAATCGAGAAATTAAAGGCTCAACTAAACGACATGAAAGCGAGATGCGAGCGAGTCGAGAGAGAAAAGAGTGACATTTTATTGCGTCGTTTAGCGACCATTGACTCTGTGTCATCAAAGAGTACGAGCAATGAAATGACGAAACTTCAGAAAACCGTCAAAGAGCTACAAGCTAAAAACGAAAGTGCGAATTACTTTTTTTTTCACCCCAAAAACGCTAGATGATGTTTTAAGTTATACAGAATTTCACCTGGCTATTATATGCTTTTTTTCACTATTTTTTTTTCTTTTCTTCAGCTCTCACCGAAGAGAAGTCCAGTCTATTGTCGAAGGTTAAGAACTTGGAGAGGGATTCCAATTCGAGGTCCG
This sequence comes from Ephialtes manifestator, assembly GCA_963970395.1. Taxonomy (NCBI): domain Eukaryota; kingdom Metazoa; phylum Arthropoda; class Insecta; order Hymenoptera; family Ichneumonidae; genus Ephialtes; species Ephialtes manifestator. Next base: position 36,595,739 of record OZ019970.1, read on the forward strand.
GAAGAAACGAACGCGAGAAAGCGAACGAGGAGCTAAAATCAAAACTCAAGGCTGCCGAAACTCTTTGCGAAAGTTTGATGGACGAAAATGAAGACATGAAGAAGGAGATCAGAGATTTGGAGGAAGAAATTTATGAGATGCAGGATAATTTCCGGGAGGAACAAGCTGATGAGTACACGAGTCTGATAAAAAATCTCGAACAGTCGAAAAAAGATTGTCGGATATTGTCGTTTAAGCTGAGAAAAATTGAACGAAGAGCCGAACAACTGGAGACTGAGAAAACGGATTTGGAGAAAAAATACGACGACGTTAAGAGAATTGAGGATGTACTTAAGAAATTTGGCAATGAATACAAAAATAAAAGCCAAAAGAAGACCTCCGATTTTACCACGAAAGTGCAACTTAAAAAAATGGTCGAAGATATGGAGAAAGAAATTGGTACGTCGTCTAAGTCTTTTAACGAATTAATAACGCTTTTTATTTATTTATTTATTTATTATTTCATTGAACGGGACAAGCCATTGACAAAAATATTGTGACGACGGCAAAGCACGCCGAGAATACAAAAAATAGTTACAATATTACAATATAAATAAAACAAACATGTAAAGACCGAAATAACTAAGGAGTAGAACGTAGATATGGCAATACGTCAGTTCTACAGAACCCATCTCTACACAGACCCATCTGTACACGAGCATCTGTACACCATTTTTTTTTACACATTTAATTGAGCACAACAAAATTGTACACAACACGAACTTGACAAAGCGGAATTTGAAAAGGATAACCTTGTCACGACGAAACCTTGCGGAAATTTAGTTCGACACGGAAAAATTGATCACGTCAGTAATCGTTATGACAAAACTTTGCACAGCATACTCTGGGCACCATCAATCTGCTCACAGCACTAGTTCGACACAACAAATTTCTTCGTAGCACAAGATCGAAATGGTAAATCTCGACATGGCACCATTTTGTAACGACAAATCTCTACACAACGCGAGTAAAGTTGTACACGACGATGTTCTACACAGACCCATCTCGACACTGACGCTAATCTTCCGATTTAAATCGAATAATATATTTACCATCGGAAGATTAGCGTCGGTGTCGAGATGGGTCTGTGTAGAGATGGGTCTGTGTAGAGATGGGTCTGTGTAGAGATGGGTCTGTGTAGAGATAGGTCTGTGTAGAGATGGGTCTGTGTAGAGATGGGTCTGTGTAGAGATGGGTCTGTGTAGAGATGGGTCTGTGTAGAGATGGGTCTGTGTACAGATGGGTCTGTGTAGAACATCTTCGTGTACAACTTGTGTCGTGTCGAAGGTTCGTCGTGGCAAACTTTACCGGGCCGTACTCGCGTTGTGTAGAGATTTGTCGTTACAAAATGGTGCCGTGTCGAGATTTACCATTTAGATCTTGTGCTACGAAGAAATTTGTTGTGTCGAACTAGTGCTGTTAGCAGATTGATGGTGCCCAGAGTATGCGATGCAAATTTTTGTCATAACGATTACTGACGTGATCATTTTTTCCGTGTCGAACTAAATTTCCGCAAGGTTTCGTCGTGACAAGGTTATCCGTTTTAAATTCCGCTTTGTCAAGTTCGTGTTGTGTACAATTTCGTTGTGCTCAATTAAACGCGTGTAAAAAAAAATGGCGTACAGATGCTCGTGTACAGATGGGTTTGTGTAGAGATGGGTTCTGTAGAACTGAAGTATTGCCCGTAGATATGACCAAAATAGTTAAGCATCCTGCATGTCAATATAGTTGCTTGAAAAATTAATTACGTGTCGTTCTTATAGGTGACGTCTTTGGTATTTTTGCCAGTATGATTGAAGGAAAAGAGATTGATGTTCCACACACGAAATCTCAGGAAAGTAATGCTAAGCTTGAAAAACTTTCTAAGGAACACGAATTGTTGAAGCAAAAATTGGAAAATACGATGAAAGAATTGACTATTGAGAGGGAAAAGAAGAAATCTGAGGCTACCAAAGTTATGGCTGATAACAAAAATGCAGATGCCCAAAGTTGTAAGAATTTATTATAAGTGTTTTCATAATATGTTATATAACATAAAAACATACTATAAAAAGTATTTTTTATCGATAAAAATTCGCTAATTCTAAGTATTTTAATTTTTTAGTTCTATTTTTTAAAAATTGAGAATTCACAAAATACATTCAACAAAAATTAGCCTTTTTTACATTTCTTATATTCGAATCTGAGCGTTTTTACAAAGTTCAAAACATTGATATAAACAATGAACAGACAGGGATTTAAAAAATTATTAATTACATAAATTAAATACAAAATAATACTGATTTTTTTTTATTTGTAGTAAAAAGAAAATTGGAAGATGCGGTTGCAATGCGAGAAGTGGAAAGGAAAGCGTGGGACAGTGAAAAGGTTAAGCTTCAAGAAGAGAGAGAGAAATTAAAGTCAAAATTGTTGTCACTATCGGCAGAGAAGCTAAAAACTCACAACGAAGTTGTGCAGCTCAAGAAGGACTTAGGTAATTATTGATAATCGTTATTGATTAAATTAAGGCGCACAAAAAATCTATCAATCACTCTCTTTGTGTTTCGTCAGAAATGGCAACCTCTACGGAGAAGAATACCGCTAAAATGGAGACGATGGTGAGTGAGCTGAGAAAAGAATTGTCTATGGAAAGGGAGAAGTGTAAAAAGTTTCAGGACGATTTATTCTCGTCCACTGAACGAGAGAGCCGAATGTCGAAGACAATCGCCTCTGTGAGCATTGCCAATCCTTTGGTTTGCTTCAATCCCCTCCCCTACGTCCCGTTTACGTGTGAGAATCACTTAATGATCTTTGGATTTCTTTATTTCACACGCGTTAGGTCGAGCAAACAAAAACTTTACTCGATGGTGAGCTCAAACGAGCTAAGCAAGATTTGGAAACATCAAAGTCCTCGTCATCCTTCAAATTGGCGAAAATCACAGCCGAGCTTGCGGAAATCAAGAAGGATCGGGACAAGTTGAAGACGCAATCGGAAGAGGAAAAACTGGCGAAGGAAACTGAGGTTACGAACCTGAAGAAAAAAGTTGCAAATCTAGAAAAGGCTGGACTTAATGCCAAGAAGATGATGGAGATGAAACAAACTTACACTGATCGAATATCGAGTGAGTGAAAGACAACAATATATGGGCATATCTCACTGTTACCTCCTGGATGAACGAGAATATGGAGTTTCGTTGTTCGATTAATAGTTGAAACTAATATTTCGAATTATCGCGCCCAAGAAACAATATCGTTTATTCAATCAATTCAGTATAACATTTGTTTGATATTATTATAACGTTATAATTCATTTTTAGCAAGAGATACAATTTCACAGACTACTTTAGCTTGTAGTATTTGCCAATCAGGCACGCGAGCCTGATAATTACAATTCAATACATGATCAAAGACTGAAGATATGGAGTTATAAAGGCGACGAAGAAAGCAAGGTTGGCGTACATAGTAGGGGAATTTTCAGTGATCGCGATGCGGCCCAAAAATGTTGACAGCGCGTTGCACGCGTGGCCAGCACACGGAAAAAAAAGATTAGTTGCCATAACCAAGAAATGAGTTGACACAACCAATCGACCCACATAGCACATAATATTGTCTAAATATTGCAGGAATATTTCGAATATTTCATTACACAGGAATATTTCCATAAGCTTCTAATCGAATATTCACAAATATTTAATTGCAATATTGACAACTTAAAGTTCAGAAATATTGTTGAAGGTAAAACAATTGCCAATCATTTTTTAAATATTTCTGAATATTACCTGTAAAGCAAACCATCCCATTTCTTCAACAATATTTCACAAAGTTTCGAATAAAAGGTTCCAGATTAGATTTTGCAAACATTACAATGAAACTTTTTTGCAACATTACAATATATTTCAAATGGAAATTTTTAAATTAGTTTAAAAAAGTTGAATTTGAAATGATTTGTATTTCGTGATAAAAAGAAATTCACCTCGTTCTCTTGAGTATCATTCGATTTGAAAAAACTGAAATTCAATCGGGAGGTCGCCATATGATTATTTGGAAATGAGGAAAAATTCTGACAGAAATCGGAAGCCTCATTAGAATTTACTGGAAAACGCGGCATGGTATGAATCAATTTTTTTTACAAGATTATCATGCACCAGAAATCTTCTGAAAGGTTGCTCTATCTTTATTTTTTAATTCATCAGTCTTTGTCGACAAATCACATGGGCGATAAAAGTATAACGTTTGTATAAGTAGTCGACTCTAATATTGTTATATATTTTTTAAGCTGGATCGCTTTTTAATAAAAAATTACTCATCGTTAATTCGACGTGGATATGCTACGTAGATGAGGTTGTGAATTCGAATCCTGGACGGGATTTTTTTTTCCTATAAATAAGATTTCTATCGAGGACATCCAAAGGTGCTGCTGAAAAACTCGCAATCAAAAAATTATATTAAAAACGGTAGAATTTCTTACGAATTAGCCTTGGGCGGAAAATGTAATATTAACACAATATTGCTCTGTAATATTATTGAAATATTACATTTGCAACGTTTTGAGCGGACATTGCAAGATTCCTACAATATTTTAGAAATGTTTTAAACATCTTTCACAATATTTTCGCAATATTGCATTATTGCAAAAAAATGTTTTGAGAATGTTTCAGAAATATTTCCGTGCTATGTGGGGATTATTCTATTTCCCTAGCAACTCAAATGGTAATACCAACGATTCGAATGATAATACCCACGATTCGAATGGTAGTCCTAACTATTCGAGTGGTCGTCCCAACGACTGGATTAGTTAACCTAACTAATTCAATCGAGAACTAATCGTGAATAGTTGAGGTTACTATTCGATATGGTTGAGGCAACTAATTTTTTAGACATTGTGTACAGCAAATCGAAAACGTAGTTGCCACAACCAGCCTTTTTTTCCGTGCAGAATAGCAGGAAAGCAGGAATAATTGAGCTAACATGAATGTACGGAAATAATGAGAAATACCGAATGTCTAGTAACTTAGAGTTGAAAGCAATAATTAATTACAATAATTAAAGTAGATAATAATAATCAGAAATAAGACGAGAAAAATAGCCAGGACGTAACACTCACAAACCTTTGACTTTCGTGTAACTTGACTTCGGAATGCTATAGTAATTTACACGGAATGAATTACGCGGGTATCAAACTTGTACTAAGATGTACGAAGCATAATCTGTCTGAAAAAAAAATAATTTAATTTTATAATGAACCAATAGACTGTTTAATCCTGGTTCAAATGCGGAAATTAACAATGTTTTCGCTTGTAACTTTGATTTTCGCGTCAATTCGTACGGGTGTAGCATTAGGGCTGTTAAAAAAAACATAATTTCTTTATAATCGGTTTGCTCCTGAAATGCTGTATTGATTATCACAAAAAAAATGTTTTCCCGAAAGCTAGGCGTTGTGCGATGATATTAAGTACTGCCGCATCAAGGCCAAAATTCATTAAAAACGGCGATTTTTAGAAATTTTTTTTTTACTTGGTGAAGCGCTCATGGAGATTGTGATTGCTTCCGATAAACTATGAAATTGTGCAAAGGCAGAAACATGTTCGATAATGTTTAGTTCTGTCGCATCGACATTGAAGTTAACAAAATAAAAAATAAAATCCTATAAAACATTGAAATATTCATCTGCTCATCGACAATTTCGCGCGTTTTCAAATGACAAAATGGCTCATGAAACGGGAGTCCTGTATGATCAAATTTAGTACTACCGCATCGATATCGCAGTTTCCCAAAATTCGAAAATCGCTTATCATCATCATGATTATGATCATACATGACTCCCGTTTCAAGAGCCATTTTTTCATTTGAAATCGCACGAAATAGTCGACGAGCAGACGAATATTTCAATGTTTTAAAGGATTTAATTTTTTGTTTTTCTTAACTTCAATGTCGATGCGACAGTACTAAACATTATCGAACATGTTTCTGCCTTTACAGAATTTCATAGTCTATCGAAAGCAACTACAATCTCCATGAGCGCTTCACCACGTCAAAAAAAAATTTCTAAAAATCGCCGCTTTTCATGAATTTTGGCCTTGATGCGGCAGTACTTAATATCATCGCACAATTCCCAGCTTTCGCAAAAACATTTTTCTTGTGGTAATCAATACAGCATTTCAGGAGCAACCGATTATAAGAAAATTATGTTTTTTTGAACAGCCCTAATATACACCTTTAGAAAAATAAGAAAAAAATCATGAATTTCTGGTAAGGTGCAATGAACATAATGTACATAATTGTAATCGCCAAACATGTCAGAAAATTAAGCGGTTATCCTGTGAACGTCTGTCACTCGGTTTCGATGGTGAACCTGAAATCCACTGTTATATGGTGCAGGAATATCAGCACTAGCTAATTGAGCCAAATTAATTGGATGCACATAAAGGTAGGATCATCACGGATTGAATGAAGTGAAATTTATGTCGGAGAGTCAGTTATTTTGCTCGCAACGTTCTGCGACATGGACTCATATTGCTGCGTGGAGAATAAATGTCAGGGTTTTCGCATCGTTATCCGGCCAAACTAGTCAAGTAAGATAATTAAATTCCATCTGAGTACGTTATTCTTATCACGAATTAGATGTGCGCAGATGTGCCCGACCTTTCGACGAGAAACAATTTTTTTCTGGGTCAAAATGTATTCAATTGTCAGGTTCGAGAATGTCAGGTTTATAAATTCGCATAATAAATTCAAACTATTATCGTTCCTAAATTATCGAAATTATATTTTGAGTTAGTAGAGTCATTGCCAGTCATACTTTTCATTTTCTGCATACGAATTGAGTAAAATTGAATTAGAAAAATGACCTATTGGAAGGGATAAAACTATGCCTTCAATGGGTCATTTAAAAAAAAAAAAATTGAAAGTTAGTTAAACATTTGTAAAACACAATAACACATAATTCCTACAATGAATTAGCACCAAATAAATGATTTTTAGTTAAAATGATAATATGATTTTTTATGCGAGCGCCCTGTATATGATGCTTTGTCCATGAACGTATATTGCATTCTAAAGGTCTTAAGGTAGTTCTGTCGCTTCACGCTCACTTCGCATAAGTTTCCGAAAAATGAGAGCGAATTGCAAACACTTCTCGATGATATAAAAATCTGTAAAAAATCATGCATATTAAAGATGCTGAAGATATTAATTCGGCATAATAATAATTCCAAAATGTTATTAACAAATTGATGAAAAATAAAATTGTTTAACAAATTTTCCGACAGCTTAATTTTTTTGATTCGGTGAAAATGATTTGTTAATTTTTCTGAGTACGTACGATTTTTTTCCAATTTTTTTCTTTGCTTTGAATTTTTCGATTTTTTACATGGAAAAAATCACAAAATTCAAAGCAAAGAAAAAAATTTGAAAAAATTCATACGTATTCAGAAAAATGAACGAATCATTTTCATCGAAACAAAAAAATTAGGTTGTCGGAAGATTTGTTGAACATTTTTATTTTTTATCAATTTGTTAATAACATTTTGGAATTATTATTATGTCGAAATAATGTCTTAAGTATCTTAAATATGCATGATTTTTTTCAGATTTTTATATCATCGAGAAGTGTTTGCAATTCGCTCTCATTTTTCGGAAACTTATGCGAAGTGAGCGTGAAGCGACAGAACTACCTTAAGATGAGTACAAAAAATTGGCGATCCTGTGCTCCTATAACTAGATTTTTATTCTTTGAGGCTGTGAAAGTCAAAAGTTTGTGAAATATGCCCATATATTTTATTTTTTTCTATATTTTTTCAAAACTTTCGATTTTTATTTTTTCAATTGAAGAACAATTATTGAAGAAATGCAGAAAATCTTCCAAGAATTGCATATTAACCTTAAGTTTGTTTAATTATTTCTTTAAAAATTCGCTGAAATTTCATATTTTTGCAGATCTTGAAAATGAAGTGAAACGCAATCTCGAACGATACGACGAATTGAATACAAAGCACGGGCAGATATTGGAATCCCGTGAACGTATAGAGAACGAGAATCAGACACTAAACAGGTGAAAAGTGAGACTTTATTTCCGAGGTGTAGAATAATGTTAAAGATAGTAATTCGACGTGATAAAGAATTTTTTGTCTTTGCAGTAAATTGGTGGATCAGAGAAAGCAATTAAACACTCTTGAGAGTGAACTGAAGATACTTCAAGATACCCACAAATCGCAATCAAATATATGGGCTAAAGAAAAATCTCGACTCGAGGTTAGAATTTAAGAAAAGAAAAATTGTTCAACTCCTTTTATTTTGTAATCCTTGCGGCTGAGTTATACTTTTTCATTCTAGGAAAAAATACGCGAGCACGAAAGATCACCAAGCAGTTTCCAATTGGATGAAGCAAAAGAACAAATCAATCATCTTATAAAAGAGAACAATTCACTGAAAGATCAAGTAACAGACATCAGAAGAATTGTAAGCATATTTTTCAATCTTATCAAGCTAACTTTAAAGTCATTTGCCATTTCTTAACATCTTCGTGTAATTACGATTTGAAATGCACTAAAAAAAATTCCCATAAAAATTCAATAATGGTTCAATTTTTTATTTTGATGAAATTACCATTATGATTTAATAGTGGTTCGTTTACTTTATCATTTTTTTTAATGTTGCATACTTTTCTAAATCAGAACAGCATAAATGGTACTTAATTTTGAAAAACAACTTTGTGAAATCTGGGAAATAATTTTATAGTTTTTCACTTCCATTGCAAGTCCCGACTTAACGCAAACCAACTTTATTCGTAACTTTATTCATGTATAAATAGTCACTTTCAAATTTTGAAATTAACATGATACAGATTTATACTATTTTTCATTGAAAAAAAAATTAACTCTCATAAAATTTGAATGGCTTTATTGATACTTATGAAATTTACCACAATAGTCGACTAGTATCTGTTCCACTTCCATACAAACTTTTAGTTACATACGTCGAACCGTTCTCGAGTTAAGAATTAAAAATTCAATCAATCAAACCAAAATTGAAGAAAAAAAAATCATAACTTTTGGAGCGCTTTATCAATTCTATTCAAACCCAATACCAATTAACTTTGGTCACAAGTGCAGATGTGGAGAAATTTTCAGATCGCTAATTTGAAATTTGTACGAGTAGCGTATTTACGTCATTTTTCAATAAAAAGAAAAATTAAACCGTGATAAAATTTGAAAGACACTACAAATATAATTAAAATTTATTCATGACACACAGAAATATATACCAGACGTTTTGTTAGACCAGTTTTCTTAACGTTCAGTCAAAAGTGGCTCAACTAAAGGGTTATAGCTTTTTGTTTACTTTCGATTGTAATTTTCAGAACGAAGACCTGACAAGCAAGCTCAAAGATTATAACGCGGTATCAAAGGTCCAACGTAATTTCTCAGCAGACACAAATGCTCTTGAGGCTGAAGTTAGGAGAGCAAAGGCAGCTCTTGTTGATGCTGAGAAGACGAAGAAGGCTGATCTCGCACAATGTAAATTGCGGTACGAGCACAGGATCAAGGCGATAAACGACGAGATTCAGTCGATACAGAATCAGCTCTCACGCTACAAGAGGGAACGTGACACTTACAAGCACATGCTCGAGGGCGCGCAGAAGACTATCGCCGATCTCAAAGTCGTTAGGCAGAGACGACAGTCGACGACATCGACTGGCAAGTCGGACGAGGTAATGAAAATATAATCTTGCTAAATTTGTCTTGATTTATAGACAAACTGATGAACGTGGGAAATTGAGAGTATTTTTCTTTTACGTATTACATACACAGAAAAAAATGTTTGTTTGAAAATTAATATACAGTATATAAAGCTCGGATGCATATACCGTCCCACATGGAAATAGAAATATATGCACGATATATTCGACGTATAGAACTTTTTGGCGCTAAACATATATGAAATATATTTTACATATGAGGGATTCCACGGGACTTTCGCCACCCCCAAAAAAAAAAAAATCTCAAATTTTATCTAAAAATCAGGTTCAGCGGTGTCTATTGATGGACCAAATTTCAAAATTCTAAAAAAATAGTTGACCGGAATATGCAAATTTTTTCGTTTTTTATCGTTTTTCATTTAATCTGTAATATCTCAGAAACTATTGATCGTATCGAAATCATTAAAAGACGAAAATGTGCATTTTTTTATGGCCAACAAGAAAAAAATATATTCAAAATTAATTGCTTAATTTCAGGGCATATTTTATGGAAAAAACAACAAAATTATTTTTTTTTTATGGTTGGACTTCAGATTTTTTCATCGGACAAATTGTCTCGGAATCTTTGAGTGATCGCCGAATTTTGAGTATTTTTTTTTTCATGGGATGGCCCAATGCTGTGACGTTACAGCAATCTGAATGTTTTTAATATATATAAAAAAATCCATATTCAAAATTAAAATTAATTAAAATGGTTGGACTTCAGATTTTTCCACCGGACAAATTGCCTCGGAATCTTTGAGTGATCGCCGAATTTTGAGTATTTTTTTTTTCATGGGATGGCCAAATGCTGTGAGGTTACAGCAATTTGAATGTTTTTAATTTTTATTTTAATTTTAACATTCAAATTGCTGTAACCTCACAGCATGGGGCCATCCCATGAAAAAAAAAAATACTCAAAATTCGGCGATCACTCAAAGATTCCGAGGCAATTTGTCCGGTGAAAAAATCTGAAGTCCAACCATTTTAATTAATTTTAATTTTGAATATGGATTTTTTTATATATATTAAAAACATTCAGATTGCTGTAACGTCAGAGCATTGGGCCATCCCATGAAAAAAAAAATACTCAAAATTCGGCGATCACTCAAAGATTCCGAGACAATTTGTCCGATGAAAAAATCTGAAGTCCAACCATAAAAAAAATAATAATTTTGTTGTTTTTTCCATAAAATATGCCCTGAAATTAAGCAATTAATTTTGAATATATTTTTTTCTTGTTGGCCATAAAAAAATGCACATTTTCGTCTTTTAATGATTTCGATACGATCAATAGTTTCTGAGATATTACAGATTAAATGAAAAACGATAAAAAACGAAAAAATTTGCATATTCCGGTCAACTATTTTTTTAGAATTTTGAAATTTGGTCCATCAATAGACACCGCTGAACCTGATTTTTAGATAAAATTTGAGATTTTTTTTTTTTTTGGGAGTGGCGAAAGTCCCGTGGAATCCCTCATATATTCCATACATATATCCCATATATTTTGAATATATTTTTGCACACATATATGCAGAATATATGCAGCATATAGAACTTTTTGGCGCCATATATTTAACGTATATGTTACATATATATTTTTCTATGTGGGGTTATATTAATTTTCAGATGCATTCGTCATTGACAAATACGATATTTGTGTATTAAAATAATGACGTACTGTAATTTTCAAATACCAGTATCGGAGAATTCTTATACTATTCTTGAATTTACTATAAAAGTATATTAATATGGAATTCATATAGCCGTTTCGTAAATTTCATATCGTTTGGTATATTAAATTCACTTGCATTTTTAACAGTGTAAAACGTTTGTTTTTGAAAATTAATATACCGTATATAAAGCTCGGATGCATATGAAGCATTCTCTGTCAATTCAGCCACTTTTTTTCGACCCTCTCCGATTTGCCCTGTAATTGATTATATGAATGTACCACTAAAAGACACTCTATGTGAATTTTTTCAGATTTTTTAAAATAATTTTTCAGAAAATGGCTTTTTTTATTCAAGTGCAAATATCTCAGAATTTTGAAGTTACTGAAAAAAAATGTCTGCACATAAAAGTTGTCGTTTATTGTTAGCTTTCGAGCGGAATATTCCAAATAATTGTCACGTTCCTGTGAGTATGATTTTTTTCCGGAAAATGGAGGAATTATTTTTTAATTAAAAAAAGGATATTTTTTTTTAACTGAAAAAATTACAGAGTATTGCTACATGACTCTTGATATCGCAAAAAAATCGCCAGAGTGGCGCCGATCGATCTTCTGGTATTAAAAAATGCATTTGTCTGAAAGTTCCGAAAAATGGGGGTATTATTATTTTTTTGATAAAAAAAAAGGTTACTTTTTTTTGGCTAATAAAATTACAGAGTATCTTGCATGACTGTAGATATTGCAAAAAAATCATCAGAGTGGTACGGATCGAGCTTACGGTATTAAAAAAAATGATTCGTGTGGAAGTTTCGAAAAACGGGGGAATTATTTTTTTTTATACCGGAAGCTTGATCGGTATCACTCTGATGATTTTTTAGCAATATCTACAGTCACGCAAGAATACTCTGTAATTTTATTAGCCAAAAAAAAGTAATCTTTTTTTTATCAAAAAAATAATAATGCCCCCGTTTTTCGGAACTTTCACACAAATGAATTTTTTTATACCAGAAGATCGATCGGTGCCACTCTGGCGATTTTTTTGTGATATCAACAGTCATGTAGCAATACTCTGTAATTTTTTCAGTAAAAAAAAATATCCTTTTTTTAATTAAAAAATAATTCCTCCATTTTTCGAAAAAAAATCATACTCACAGGAACGTGACAATTATTTGGAATATTCCGCTCGAAAGCTAACAATAAACGACAACTTTTATGTGCTGACATTTTTTTTCAGTAACTTCAAAATTCTGAGATATTTGCACTTGAATAAAAAAAGCCATTTTCTAAAAAATTATTTTTAAAAATCTGAAAAAATTCACATAGAGTGTCTTTTAGTGGTACATTCTTATAACCAATTACAGGGCACATCGGAGAGGGTCGAAAAAGAAAAGTGGCTGAATTGACAGAGAATGCTACATATACCGTATATTAATTTTGAGATGCATTCGTCATTGACAAATACAATATTTGTATATTAAAATGAAGATTACAATATTCACGTACTGTAATTTTCAAATACTTGTATCGTAGAATTCTCATACTATTCTAAAAATTTACAATAAAAGTATAGTAATATGAAATTCATATACCCGTTTCGTAAATCTCATATCGTTTTGTATATTAAATTCTCTTGCATTTTTAACAGTGTATACCGATATATTAATTTACAGATGCATTCGTCATTGACAAATACGATATTTGTATATTAAAATAATCACGTACTGTAATTTTCAAATACCAGTATAGGAGAATTCTTATACTATTCTTAAATTTACTATAAAAGTATATTAATATGGAATTCATATATCCGTTTCATAAATCTCATATCGTTTGGTATATTAAATTCACTTGCATTTTTAACAGTGTAAAACGTTTGTTTTTGAAAATTAATATACCGTATATAAAGCTCGGATGCATATGAAGCATTCTCTGTCAATTCAGCCACTTCTTTTTTCGACCCTCTCCGATTTACCCTGTAATTGATTATATGAATGTACCACTAAAAGACACTCTATGTGAATTTTTTCAGATTTTTAAAAATAATTTTTCAGAAAATGGCTTTTTTTATTCAAGTGCAAATATCTCAGAATTTTGAAGTTACTGAAAAAAAATGTCTGCACATAAAAGTTGTCGTTTATTGTTAGCTTTCGAGCGGAATATTCCAAATAATTGTCACGTTCCTGTGAGTATGATTTTTTTCCGAAAAATGGAGGAATTATTTTTTAATTAAAAAAACGATATTTTTTTTTTACTGAAAAAATTACAGAGTATTGCTACATGACTGTTGATATCGCAAAAAAATCGCCAGAGTGGCGCCGATCGATCTTCTGGTATTAAAAAATGCATTTGTCTGAAAGTTCCGAAAAATGGGGGTATTATTATTTTTTTGATAAAAAAAGGTTACTTTTTTTTGGCTAATAAAATTACAGAGTATTCTTGCATGACTGTAGATATTGCAAAAAAATCATCAGAGTGGTACGGATCGAGCTTACGGTATTAAAAAAAAATGATTCGTGTGGAAGTTTCGAAAAACGGGGGAATTATTTTTTTTTTATACCGGAAGCTTGATTCGTATCACTCTGATGATTTTTTTGCAATATCTACAGTCATGCAAGAATACTCTGTAATTTTATTAGCCAAAAAAAAGTAACCTTTTTTTTATAAAAAAAATAATAATGCCCCCGTTTTTCGGAACTTTCACATAAATGCATTTTTTAATACCAGAAGATCGATCGGTGCCACTCTGCCGATTTTTTGTGTGATATCAACAGTCATGTAGCAATACTCTGTAATTTTTTCAGTAAAAAAAAATATCCTTTTTTTAATTAAAAAATAATTCCTCCATTTTTCGAAAAAAAAATCATACTCACAGGAACGTGACAATTATTTGGAATATTCCGCTCGAGAGCTAACAATAAACGACAACTTTTATGTGCTGACATTTTTTTTCAGTAACTTCAAAATTCTGAGATATTTGCACTTGAATAAAAAAAGCCATTTTCTAAAAAATTATTTTTAAAAATCTGAAAAAATTCACATAGAGTGTCTTTTAGTGGTACATTCTTATAACCAATTACAGGGCACATCGGAGAGGGTCGAAAAAGAAAAGTGGCTGAATTGACAGAGAATGCTACATATACCGTATATTAATTTTGAGATGCATTCGTCATTGACAAATACAATATTTGTATATTGAAACGAAGATTGCAATATTCACGTACTGTGAATATTGTAATCTTCACAATATTCACTGGAATTTTCATACTATTCTAAAAATTTACAATAAAAGTATATTAATATGGAATTCACATACCCATTTCGTAAATCTCATATCGTTTTGTATATTAAATTCTCTTGCATTTTTAACAGTGTATACCGATATATTAACTTTCAGATGCATTCGTCATTGACAAATACGATATTTGTATATTAAAATAATCACGTACTGTAATTTTCAAATACTTGTATCGTAGAATTCTCATACTATTCTAAAAATTTACAATAAAAGTATATTAATATGAAATTCATATACCGGTTTCGTAAATCTCATATCGTTTTGCATATTAAATTCTCTTGCATTTTTAACAGTGTAAGCATATTATTAACTTGTTCGTTTGCTGGTATGACGACAGGATGATGAGAATTCATCTACCACGAATGTTTCCGTTTTGGAGAGACAAATTAGCTGCATGGAAGATGAACTGTCCGAAAGCAAACTCGAGGCATCGAAACTGAAAACCGAACTCGTTTCTGAGAAATCTGGCTGGCAGATCAAACTCGCCGAAATGCAGTCGAGGATCAACGAGGTATGCGCCAACTGAAAATTAAGACGTGATAATATATGTATATAATAGAATTCATAGAATAGTTCAATCTTTTAGAGTTAACTTTTTAAAAATTATTTGACATCAAATAAATATTAATTTTTTTTAATATGGCATTTATATTGATCTAATTCTTATTTAATTATTAATAGTTGAATACAACAAAAATAATTATAAATATTTTTATCAATATTTTTCAGTTGTTTATTAATCCTGCAATGCTTTCGTAATCTTGAACCTACGGAAAAATGACGTGCACACTAACTGTCGGATTAAAACTTGTTTTATAAAATATTGCGATAATCATTCGATTTATTAGCGAATTATTTCGATTTATTCTCACTAAATTCGATTTATTATCACTAATTTTCGCTTTGAATAGGAAAACCACTTTCAATAGCTTCAAAGAATATTTTATAAAAATATAAAAATTTGATATTCATTTTATTACAATTTCGTTAAAATCAATGACCGTCAATTTTATATTTCACTCAAACAAACAACGCTTCCAATTAACTAATTTTCATTCCCATTCTATGTATAGTTGTGCACAAAAAACAATTGTCAATTAGTAATATAATCACGGATGAGAATTCTGCACTACTTTGAAATAGATATTTCTCGTTTAATCATTCTCCATTTTATTACATATTATTTATTTTGTGTCGGAGATTTGAAGTGTCTTTATAAGTAATTGCATTAACATTTTCTTCAATACCTTCCTTAATTATTTTCTGAAGAGACGAATCTGCGGGGAAAAAAAAGTTAGTGACTATTATTGGAACACTACAGATTATTGCGAAACGGTGGACGTCTCGTTTGCATTCCTTTTAATTAACATTCATTGTTCTGTTATAGTTGGAGGAGGAGCGGCTGCTCGCCAGTGGAAGAACAAAGATTCCAGGTCTTAAAGTGCGCATGGAACTTGCTTGGCAGAAGGAGCGAGAGGAGCAGCAGAGATTGTTGCAGGAAACTGCCACGTTAGCGAGGGATCTCAGGCAAACTTTGTTCGAGGTACATAGTCCTAATACCATAGACGTAGTTAGCAGACCTAATAAGTACTTATATACTACAATATGCTATACGCAATAGTCAGCGTAGCATCCAGTTGTTTGCAACGATATGCGGGTGTAGCATTCTATCCATAATAAACGAACGTATTGCAATTTATTCGCTCGCACCTCGCGTTAAAGGTCGAGAGGGAGCGTGACAAGGAGCGTCTTGAGAACAAGAGGCGGCAGGATCAGCTGAAGAAAGTATTCGACGAGGAGAAAGAGGAGAACAAGAAGAAACTGTTGGAGGTAAGACTTGATCGTCCATTTTTTTTTACGGGATCTTTCCAGTGTGACGGCCCGAAAAAGATTTTTTTTCGTGCGGTTACTATACGACGATCAATCTAAAAATTTTATGATATTTTGAGGTAATCATGAATGATAGAAAATGATTTTTTATAAAACGATTTTTATTGTTGAAATATATTTTTTTTATTGTTGAAAATAATGTTGATAAAAAAGATAGCCTCATGGTGGACATCCTAGGGGTCGCAAATTTGATCTGGAAAAAAAAGCTGTGGCTCCTCGTCCGGCAACCGGACGAATAATTGTGTATTATTCGTCCGGCAAATGTTAAACTCATCGTTTTTCCGGACGAATAACGTACGGGTAATCGTCCGGAAAGAGGAAAAACCTGGAAAACAAACATACTCGGACGAATAACATACGATTAATCGTCCGGAAAGAGGTAAAAACTTGAAAAAAAGTCATATCCGGACGAATAACGCACGATTAATCGTCCGAGAAGATGTAAATATGTGTAAAAGAACATGTCCGGACGAATAACGTGCGGGTAACCGTCCGGAAAGAGGAAAAACCTGGAAACAAACATACTCGGACGAATAACATACGATTAATCGTCCGGAAAGAGGTAAAAACTTGAAAACGAATAACACACAGTTATTCGTCCGATTGCCGGACGAATAACACACAGTTATTTGTCCGATTGCCGGACGAATAACACACAGTTATTCGTCCGATTGCCGGACGACGAGCCACTCCGAAAAAAAACCCAAAGGATTATTAATTAGTATGCGATTGGCTGTCGCGCTATGGAGACTTTTTTTTTTACTTAAAATTGACAAAATGGCGGCGGTTTGAACAAAAAGTACCGAATTTAGCCGTCTTTTTCGACAGTTTTTCTTTTTAAAAAATGGGAAGATTAAAAAAAAAAAGCTTCCATAGCACGATAGAGAGTAGTGTGAAGAATGTTCTCCTAAAATTTGAAAACGATCGCTTGAAAACTGTTCCCTGGAGAATGTCCACCGTTTTGAAAAATGTCGTTTCGAGAAAAACGCGTTTAAAGTTTCGAGTGTAGAAATTTCATATACCTAAATTCTGTACTTACGACTAATCGACGATGCCAGGTTCATAAACTATGCCAGCGAAGTATTTCGAATTTCGCTTTAAAAATTTGAGAGGATGTTTTTGACCGTATATACTAATGGATAAGATGAAAAAAAAATCGATTTTTTTTTCACACTGGAAAGATCCCTTAATTAAATTTTCACTCATACAAAAGATAAAGGGTCACCTGATTGAAAAAGTCCGATAGATATCGATAGAAATAAACAAAAACCGCATAGAAACAGATATGATCCTATCTGGATTAATGCAGTCTTTGTCTGTTTCTATTGGTTTTTGGTACACATTTTTATGGAGCCTCTTTTTGCATTTTTTGCCGAGAAGCCAGATCTATGAATTCTGTAATTTGAAATGTAAAGAAAACATTTTTCGGTGGTGGAAGTCAAATGTCAATTTTTAGCTATTTTCGACCAGAAATCAAACCTATGAATTCTAGCACCAAAAATGTCCAAAAATTTCCTTTTTTTTTAAATAACAGAACATTAAAAAATCGCGTTTAACCTGGCAAGTATATTTTTTTTTCTGTAAAACTATCGAAAACTAAAATTTCTTTTAACCATCCGAGCACAAACTGTTGATTTTGCTATCGAAAAAACCTTCCAATCGCTATGAAATGCATAATTTCCAGCTCCAAGTTTCAAATCCACAAATTTTGAACACTCAACAAAAACATTAATCACATATTCGCATCTTCCATTAAGGACCCGCACAATGTAAATAAGTTGTGTGACTCATCGTTATATTGGATGCTATTAACGTTTCAACAATAAAAACGCCATCAACTATGTCGAATTTTTATTCATCGCTATATATTTTTTTTTTATTGTATATCTACAGCTGAAGAATCATCGAATTAAATATTTGTGGTCGCGTGGTCTTGCGTGTTTAGTTGCAGTGTGATCTTCTGGAGTTGAGAGACGCTCACGCGAAGCTAAGAACGAGCAACGAGAAGATGAGAAGGGAAAAAGAACGTCACGAAAGAGAACGCGAGGAGCTGAGGGACGTTATCACGAACAAGAGGCGCTTGGAGCAAACGGAGGCAAAGAACGTCAACATTTTGTTGCACCAGGTCGACGACTTGATGCGACTCTTTCCCGAGCTCAGCACAAACAGATCGGACAACAAACCGCCGGAAACTTACACGCCTACTCCGCCACGAAGAACCAAGGTGGGTTAATGTTTAAAGTATTTAGGGACTTTGGGCGACTTCCAATTAGCGGTCGCAGTGGACATTCAATGCCAAATATTTCAGGGACCAAAATCGAGGGAATCTTCGCCGATGCTCGAGAGCAAAGACGACGTTAAGGGTAATTAGTGAAGCCTTAAAATAAAAAGATAAAAAAACTAATGAATGAGCCCGAATCATGAGTTTTTTTTTTCATTCCCCGGAATTTGGCAGGTTCGTCAACGAATTTGGCCGGACGAACAGAAAAACTGGAATACACGATTGGCAAACTCATGGAAGTTGCTAAGGAACTTCAAGAATCAAAGAGGGCCATTGATGATAGTAATTTCTCGAAAACGAAGAAATTCGGCAAAAGGTATGATGTCATTGATGACGTTATTGATAGTAATTATGAAACCCTTTAACGAACACTTATACGCTGAAAAA